>JWJA01005245.1:0-13795 GCA_000812885.1 Lanzia echinophila
TTCTTTTATAAATTTTCATTAAGAATTCATTGAATTATAGCAAAATAAATTTAAAATACCGCAAATATATCACTTTTTATGTTGATTTTATCACCAAGTTGGAGGTGGACACCTTGCTTATGGTGGACAGCTTGGTTACGGCGACTAATCGGGGAACGGGCTGTTAGGAGGCAAATAAAAATCCGACGATTAATCCTAATCCTAACGGTTAGAATTACCATATCATATCATTACCTAGGTAATAAGTATAACAGTTATCACGGCGTAGAATAGACCACACCAGATTATAAGATTCGAGGTTGATAATATCTCTAATTACAAATAATACTTCAGGTATCCCTGTATTCCATGATAATTCACGAAATCTACCCATAATCATCTCTTAGAATGTGGCCATTCAGCCCCAATTATCCCGAATGTCGTCCAGAGCAAGTTAATGATCATGTATACGATTATATTATCGTCGGAGGTATAATTTCCGCTGTCAATTCCATTCAGCTCATTAAACATCAAATCGACCTTCGAATAACCAACTAACTCGACCCCAAATAGGTGGTACGGCAGGATGTGTATTAGCATCACGATTGAGCGAAGATCCCAACATCACCGTCCTTGTACTCGAGAAAGGCCCTGCAAACGACACATTCCTATCGCGAATCCCACTCGTCTCATGTAACATATTTATCCCTTTATTCGGAGCTCAACTCTGGCTGAGTGAGAAAATGACATATTGCGATCGGGAGCCGAGTTTTTTGTGTCGAGGACAAGCTTTAGGAGGCACGTCACGCATTAATGGTATGGTATATACCCGGGGTACACCAGCTGATTACGATGCGTGGGCTCAGATGGGACATTCAGAATGGAGTTATGAGAAGGTTTTACCATATTTTATGAAGAGTGAAAAGCTTATAGATCAGCAAGATGTGAAGCACCGTGGATACTTGGGTATATATTCCTTTCCTTCTTCTTTTATGGACATTTCTCCAAATGATCGGTTGGTTCACTCCAAAAAGGTTTGACTCAAACAACCTGCTAGTACCTCCGATACAACCCTCTCAATTTGAAATTGGCATACATACCTGTGCTCCGGCATCTAAATAGCGACTGATTACTTTCTTAGGTCCGTGGCTCACGCGGAGTTTTACTTACGCTGAATGGATGTTTAAGGCATACCAAGTGTTTGTCCTTCCCTATATTCTTGATTGCTTTCAACAGACTAGCTCAAGCACCATAGCTCGAGAATTGTTCATCTAACATACATCTAGATTTGCAGATTGTGCAGAAGCCATGGGATTCTCACGTGTTTCCGATTGTAATATATCTGATGCACCGCCCGATGCTATGACTACTGTCCATGCCACAGTTAGTGAGACTCGGCAAAGAGTCTCTACATTCGATGCATTCCTTTCCAGGAAAGTTGCTTTACAAAGACAGAAGAATCTTACGATATGCACTAATACGACTGTGCACCAAATCATGTTCTCCAAGGAAAAAGGTGTAATATCCACAAAAGGTGTTAAGTTTGCTAGTTCTAATGAAAAGTTGAGACACAACAGCTTCTCTGCGCTGGCGAAGAAAGAGGTTATTGTTTGCAGTGGTGCATTGGGATCACCACAGGTTTTGATGTTAAGGTATGAATCTAGTGAGCTGCGCCTCTGAATGGAAGGCTGACTAGCATATTCATTTGCAGTGGCATTGGACCTCAGGAACACTTGGAAAAGCATGGTATTGAAGTTGTGCATAATCTTCCTGGGGTTGGGTCGACTCTAGTATGTCCTGCTTGATCTCTGCGTCTTGTGTATATGTTTTCGCAACGTAATCACTACAACTGACCATTCGTCTATAGGCTGATCATCATGGGATTCCAGTAGCATGGGAAGTGCCACTGGAAGAATCTCTCAACATGCTTATAGTCTCCCCAATCAAAGGTTTTCTTCAAATGCTCAAATACATCTTCTTTCGAACCGGACTATTAAGTATGCCCACCATGCCATCAGCTCTTTTTCTCCGTTCACAACTTCTCAACAACGATAGCACTGGCCTCCGCCCAAACGCAGAAGATGTGAAGGGTACACTAGAAAAAAGCCACAATCCTCATGATCGTATCCCGGACATTGAACTCATGGCAATATCAACGAGCGTGACCGACGATGTAGAAGAGCGCGATCGTGTCTTCTCCAAGATTGGGGTGTTCAGCATCCTGGCCGCACTCGCGCAACCCAAATCTACTGGTACCGTACGTCTTGCATCCGCAGATCCGTATGGTAATCCCATGGTAGATCTGGGTATTTTGTCGAATCCAGCGGATTATAAAGTTGCACGAGCCGCTGTCCGCCTATCCTTGAAATTGGGCGACGATATGAAGGATTCGGGATTTCCACTTTTGCGTAACGTTTTGATAGCCAAGGAGAGGCTTGAATTGGATGATGAGGAATTGGATAAATATATTAGAAAGCGTATACAATCCGAGTTGCACTTTGCGTGCACATGTAAGATGGGGGCTGTTGGTGACGAGAGTCTTGGGGTAGTGGATGATGAGTTGAAGGTTCATGGAGTGACTGGATTGCGGGTCTGTGATGCCAGTGTTTTTCCACGAATTGTTTCCCACCACATACAAGCACCTATCGTGATGGTGGCAGAGAAATGTGCAGATATGATTAAGGCGGACCAATGAACTATGGATTCATAGTGTTGGGAAGGCTGGGATAACTTTCTATGACATTGAAGGAAGCGGTTTTTTTGGAATGAGATCTTATTTACAAGGCTATATTTCAACTACCTTGATTGCCGCTTTTGTGATGTATAGGATGTATATCTCATTTGGTAATAAAAAGCATATTCTCAAATAGAGTTAAATCCTCTCCAAACAATATCAGATGTTATAAGTCGATGATCCGAAGGAATTCGGATAGGCTAAAACACCAGGGGATACAATAATTCATTAATTAGTAGCCTCACAATCCAATACCTCAATGTTCAACTTCCATTCAATAACTGATAAAGTAACCATCAGAATTAGATGTCCCTTCATTGGACGTCACATCACACCCCCCTTAACATTTAAACCAAACAATCCAATCCCGCCGCACTGCATCAAACCCACAAACACAGTAGTATCTTGTCAACACAAACCAACGGCCCACCCCAATAAGAAAACAAAACTCACACATGAAGCAAAATGTGTTATCATATTATCAAGCAAGGAACGTCATGTTCGGAACATGACACTAGCAACATAACTAACTTCCCTCCAAAATTCCATTGACTTCCAAAGTTCAAAGATATACTTTCACATCTGATCACACGACAACATATCCCGTCCCGTCCTTTCCCACTCCCAACTCCACAACCCACAGCAAACTAGACCATCATATCAGTCCCCAACTATCAACCAATATTTCAGCGCCCGACATGTAACAGCTTAAGAACCATAATATCCACCATCATATCCATCTCCCCCATCATCTCCATCACCACCATCACCTCCATCGCCTCCATCTCCTCCATCGCCTCCATCACCACCATCCCAACCGTCAGGCAGCCCAACGCTAATACTAGCACCAGGTAAGGTTGCACTCACAGCACCTGTTGCACCGAATCCGACATCAGGTGTAGCTGTGATTGGACAGCTTGCACTGAATTGCGTCGTTGAACCTGTAAATTGCAAAATGAGTCAGTGGGAGATCTTAATTCCATAAAAACAGGCACAAAGAACACAAGATCACGAAAAGGAAGAAAAAAGCAAAAATAAAAACCTACCAGTAATTACAACCGGTACAAAAACGGTTTCCTTGGCCCTATGCGTACTCGTCGTAACCACCTCGGTCGGAATAGTCACAGTCTGGACTTGCCAATCATAGTTCGTAAAAGTCTGAACTACTACTGTGCTAATGGTCTTAACAACCACATTCGTGGTTTCCTTCACTACGGCGCTTGTGGAAGTTGAGAGTTCTACGTTGACGATTGTGGCGAATGAGCAAGGTATAGCTGGTCCACCGGGGTTGATAGTTGCTGAAATTGAAGGTACAGGAAGTCCCGGGAGACTTGCGGCTCCTGTGGCCGATTCTCCAGGAAGGCCAACACTAAGCCCAACACTGCCGTCGCCATCGCCGTAGCCAGAACCAGAGCCATCAGAACCAGAGCCATCAGAACCAGAGCCACCTAGAACAGGGACACTGTAAATGGAAATCGAAGAATTAGCAAGAGTACCCATACTCAGACAACGGCGACTAAAAGGACGATTGGAAGGAAGATGAACCAATGTTCCTTGGCGAGAAACAAAAGACAGACAGGGTTTTGGACCATCACATATCTAGGGTTAATCCCGAACCATTTCGAAAACCAGAAAGAAAAGGAACAACTCACGGAGTAACAACTGGGCCTACTCCACCCAAGGCCGAACTCACTCCACCACCAACATTTACACCACTCCCACCATCGCTCCCATCACTCCCACCACTCCCTGTAACTCCACCCAAACCACCTAACCCCCCAAGTCCACCAGTCAAGCCTCCAACTGTACCAGTCAAGCCTCCTAATCCACCAGTTAAACCTCCGAGTCCGCTTCCCCCACTACTTCCACTACTTCCACTAGAACTACCTCCCGTCAGCCCACCAGTCAAACCACCTAACCCCCCAAGTCCACCAAGAAGACCGCTAAGAAGGCCTCCACCTAGCCCACCTGAATCAGAACCAGAGCCGTCAGATGCAGGGGTAGAGGCAGCGGGAGTAGGTGTTGGCGTTGGCGCAACGTTGCCATACGCAGGGACAGGAGTGGAAGGTGGATCGTAGGCTGGAGCCGGGGCGGCAATGATGAGATGAGAGGTAGTTCCCAGTAGGGTGGTGAGAAGGATGGTTGTTAAGAGTTGTGGCATTTTGTGGAAAGTAAGCGATTGAGCTGAGAAGGTGGTTGGGTCTTTTTTGTTGCTGTATTATTGTTGGCGAAGAAAATAGACGAGAGATAAGAGAGAGAGAAAAGAGGCCTTGGTTATGAACCCCTTCTATCAAAGCACGGATAAGATCAATCTCAATCTTTTCTAGAAGCAAATACAGCGAAAGATTGTATGTGTAAGTGCAAAGAGCAAAAATTCAGCTCTGTTCAGCAAATTGTACGAAGGTGTGTTGGACAGAAAGAAGAAGAATGAAACTAAACAGAAGGCAAGGAAAACCATATACTTTATACCCCATCACTGCCCCCCTCTCAATTCTTCATCCTGCCATACTTCATTTCGAAATTCGTCATTCAGTGGTACTAACTGGTAGCTACCTTCCCCACAGCACACAAAACATGATGTATGCCTATCTTCCTCATATTGATCATGATCTCCAACACATGATATCTCCGAATGCAGATCGGAAGATTGACATTTGCCTCAAGTGGCAAGAGCTACTGGTACACTTCCCGATGTATCACTGTACAATACGGAAACCTCAGATCCGATGCGATCCCGATCTCATTCATTCATGCTCATAGATTTGAGTTAAATGTGGTAAAACCTCAAGTACCTGACTTGCTAGAGAAACAGATGGCCTCAATATTCACTACCTACCTACTAACAAACCAAATTGTTTTGTTGCACATCTAGAACCTATTTTCAACTTGAAGTTGGACATTGAAAATGTATGGACGCTATCGTCCGATCTGATTTAATATGTTGTGCCACACTTTTCATTACATACCTAGGTACGTACTTACAGACCTCTACGAACCTCACCTGCACCAGATCGTTCATGTGCCTGATATTTCTAGAAACCTATCGTATGGTATTCACTCATTTCGTTTCATCCATCACAAGGTGATTGTATTCGTTTTCGTACTCGTACAAACCTCCACCATTCCACTCAAATCCAAATACCTAAGTAAGCATACATTTCAACACCTACGAGGGGTACAAGTGCATTGCCACGACTCACATACCCAAGATTCCAGTATCCTTCCCAACCAAACCTCAATCATTTCTTAGAGATCATCACTCTCCCAAGTACAAGACGGTGACATCTTGTTACCCATTCCACATCAAATTACCAATCCCAAGACTCTGATATCCTCCATCTCCCTCCGTAAAACCTAGCTAATATCCGAAAGTATTTCCTGTTGTGCAAGTCATACTAAATCAAGAAGTGACCCTACCTACACTTTCTTAAACACGATCACACCCCTTGCTCCTCACATGCAACTTCCCCATCCCATCGCCTTGTCGATCCCCCCCATTCCCTCTCCATAAACATTTGTATCTCCTCTTTGATCACTCTAACAACACAATCCACTTGAAGTTGACTCACAAAGCCGAAAACAAAACCCAAAAACTCAATCTACCCAATATCCATCGCATCATACCATATTCCCAATCCCCAACATTACAATTTCCACACCTACTCACCATGAACGAAATTCCACGTCATTCCCTAGAGATCGTGTATCCACACAGATCACACCCCCCTCCACAACCCCAATCCCAATACTCCGGTATACTCTATCTCAATCTCCATAAACAAGCACCATCTAATCTCCGAGAGTATTTCATGTCGTGCATGCGTAGCCTTGAAGGTTGCATCTATCATGACATCTCAGTACCGACCATACCACCCGTATCATATGCCAAAGTAACATGTCAAAAGCCTCTGTATACATAACACAGAGCAAATACGCTTGTACTGATTCACCGATCACCAAATCACCAACCACTAAAACATCGAGTCACTGAACTCATCATATCACATTCGAATGCTAATCACAAGGCACAAAGTATACAGTATAATCTTTTTTGTATTCTGCTAACTCTTTTTCCATCTCCATCTCAAAACGCGCAATGTTTATCACAAAGTACATTTTATTAATTTGATGACATGTTGAAACCATGTGCATGCAAAATAGAGGCAGAGAAAAATGAAGACATCCAGAGTCAAAAATCGAAATAGGCTAATGCATTAAAGCATGATTGTCCGGAAAAAACAAACCAACCATCAAACTCCACGACCCCATTTCATTTGCAAAACCCTTTTTTTTAATCTAGTCGACTTCCTCCATAGCACTCTCAACTGGTGCATCCGAAGTAGCCTCGGCTGCGACGGTTTCCTCGGAGGTCTCTGGCTCATCATCAACATTCAAACCGAGGGATACAAGCTTGTGAATACGCTCGGCAAATCCGGCTGGCTCCTCAATGGTGAAACCAGAGACAAGAAGGGAGGTCTCAAACAAGAGTTGAGTGATCGACTTGACGGTTCGGTCATTCTCACCATCGGAATCAACCTTCTTCTTCAATTCCTTGATGATCTTTGATCGTGGTGAGATCTCAAAGGTCTTCTTGGAGGACATGTAAGAGCTCATCGAGGTATCACGGAGAGCTTGAGCCTTCATGATACGTTCCATGTTTGCCGACCATCCGAATTGACCAGTACGGATGGCACAAGGAGCGTCACCGAGCTTCTGGCTGACGACAACCTTCTCAACCTTGTCACCGAGAACGTTCTTAAGAGCCTTGGCAAGACCCTCGAACTCCTTCTCCTCTTCCTCACGAGCCTTCTTCTCATCCTCAGTCTCCTCAAGCTCGAAGTCCTTGGTGATATCAACGAGCTTCTTGCCCTCGAATTCCTTGAGTTGAGTCATGGCGTACTCATCAATAGGGTCGACCAAGAAGAGAACCTCAAAGTTCTTCTCCTTGAGCGAGTCGAGGAATGGAGATTTTTGAACAGCCTTGAGGGACTCGCCGGTGATGTAGTAGAGGTTCTTTTGGTGCTCAGGCATGCGGGTAACGTAGTCGGAGAGGGATGTGGTATCGTCACCAGATTTGGTGGAGTTGAATCGAAGGAGCTTGGCAAGAGCTTGTCTGTTTTGGGAATCCTCGTGGATACCGAGCTTGATGTTCTTGCTGAAAGCAGCGTAGAACTTGTCGAATTGCTCCTTGTCTTCGGAGATCTCTTGGAAGAGTTCAAGAACCTTCTTGACGATGTTCTTCTTGATGACCTTCATGATCTTGTTTTGTTGAAGAGTCTCACGAGACAAGTTGAGTGGGAGATCCTCCGAGTCAACAACACCCTTGACGAAGCTCAACCACTCAGGAATGAGGTCAGTGGCATCATCAGTGATGAAAACACGACGGACGTAAAGCTTGATGTTGTTCTTGGTCTTCTTGGTCTCGAAGAGATCAAAGGGAGCACGCTTGGGAACGAAGAGAATGGCGCGGAACTCGAGCTGACCCTCAACGGAGAAATGCTTGACAGCCAAATGATCTTCCCAGTCGTTGGAGAGGGACTTGTAGAAGGAACCGTACTCCTCTGGGGTGATGTCTGAAGGATTTCTGGTCCAGATTGGCTTTTGCTTGTTAAGCTCTTCCTCCTCAATCTTGGTCTCCTTGATCTTCTTGGTCTTTGGCTTCTTCTCTTCTTCCTCATCATCGACCTCCTCAATCTTGGCCTTCTTCTCATCACCCTCTTCTTCCTTGGTCTCCTCAGCCTCCTCATCTGGAACTTCGGTCTCGGTCTCCTTGGAAACGTGGAGGTAGATGGGGTATGAAATGAATTCGGAGTGCTTCTTGATGACTTCCTTGATCTTTGACTCGTTCAAGTAGTCCAGTTGTTCGTCCTTCAAGTGCATGATGATCTTGGTACCACGGCCAAGTTGCTCGCCCTCGCTGTCTTGAATGAGGGTGAAAGTACCACCAGCACTCGACTCCCAAATGTATTGTTCATCATCGTTGTGTTTCGAAACGACGGTAACACGATCTGCGACGAGGTATGCGGAGTAGAAACCAACACCGAATTGACCAATCATAGAGATATCAGCACCTGCGGTGAGAGCCTCCATAAATTGCTTGGTACCAGATCGTGCAATCGTACCGAGGTTGTTAACGAGATCCTATTTGAATTTGTCAGTGGGAATATTGGTCGAGATGGTCTGCGGATAAACTTACAGCTTTGGTCATACCAATACCAGTATCGCGGATGGTGAGGGTCTTGTTCTCCTTGTCTGGGATAATATCGATACGGAGATCTTTTCCGCTGTCGAGCTTACTTGGGTCTGAGAGAGCTTCATAGCGGATCTTGTCGAGGGCATCGGAACAGTTAGAAACAAGTTCTCTCAAGAAGATCTCCTTGTTTGAGTAAACTGTGTTGATAATGAGGGAGAGAAGTTGAGAAATCTCAGCCTGGAACTCGAAGGTTTCACCAGCCATATTTGCGTTTGTAAATTGGGAAAAGCTATAGAAAAGTGAGGGGTTAGTATATAGATTTCTTAATGTGATGTTAATGTGCAGAGTAGAGTAAAGATAGATCTGTTTGAATTGCTGAAGATCTTCTTGATATAAGGTTGATTGAACAAGTTGTTGACACCAGCAGAAAAGGTCAAGCAAGTAGGTACCTTGGGGGAATTGAGGGGTTATAACAATCAAGCAAGCAACTTACATTTGAAGTTATTCGTAAAGTCGTTAAGAGAATAAAGTGTAAGAACACTTTTGAGATGTAGATGTTCTATTAGACAGAGAGATGTAAAGAGAATTGGGGTATCTTGAAAATATGTGTAATTGTATGAGGAGGAAGAAAGAAGAAGAAGATTTTTTTTTCTCGTTGGAAGTTTGGATGGTTATATGAGGATTTTAATGGAAAGGCTTTTTTACTATAGAAAACGATAGAAATCTGAAGAAATCTATGGAAAGATTCCACACTAAACTAATTTCGTAATTTCAGTACCTTTTCTTTTTTTTGGACCCAGCATAGCAACCGCATTTAAACCAATCAATTTATGAATTTTTACAGCTGAATGCATATTCAATTCAATTTATTTATTTGTTTTATTTTATATGAATTTGTATATAATAATAAAATTTTGGTACGGAATTGGATAAATTTTTATTACCTTTGATTTTATTTACATTGATTTTACCATACCTATGTACCTAGGTAGGAATTTCCATCATCTTCTTTCCCCTCCAAAAATTGGATTCTTTCTTTATCGTGTAGTAATTTTTGGTTATCAGCGGGGATTTTTCTATTTACCCAGGTCAGGTTTATTTTGGAGCTCTTGCCCATCCATAATCAATTTTGGTGCCTGGGACTACCACCTACTAACTTATAAATGCTTCCCGTTCCTGAGGCTGAAAAGTTAAATCACGTGTGGGGATAATCTAGAATCTTCTACAAGGTTTGAGAAGAATCGCCCGCCGCCCCGCCCCAGCTGTACAATATAATTCAATTCAATTTAATTCAATTCATGAAAAATAATAAAAGAATTAAAGATATCACAACAATTTTCAAGTGAATTTTGAATATGGGTTGAATTAAAGTCGCCGTAAGAAGTTGGGATGACTTCAATTTCGCCCTTTGCCTCAAAAGTGGCGGCAAATTTATGTTCAGCCACCACTAGACTAGGTAAGAGTTTTTGGACCATCAATTTGCCTCCATTATAAAAAGATACATCAACATACATAGGTGAAAGATGCAAGTACAGTATCACTTTTATTTCAAAGGTATTGCAAATCAAGCTGGTCTGTTTTATATCTCATTTCTAAGCATCCTGCCGATATAAGGTATCTGTTTACATCCAATCATCTAAAAGGAGAAACGATGCGAAGTCGTATCATTGTAATTCATTGGGGTTCTATTTATCACGTATCTCTTGACCCAGTGTTCAAAACTTACCTTGATACATGATCAATCTCCTCCCAATACAAACTCTATCGAGAGGGCATACACTTAAGGACATCGTGGAAATCGAACATCACCCGGTCAGTTCCCATTTCGCACATACATCCAATACCAAAATATTGAGTGTGTACCGACCTTCTCTGGCGAGGATCGGTTTTCCATAGGCTGCCCCAAAATGAACGCCGGCCTAAGTACTTCGCACCTCTACATCTTATACTTCCTCAGATACCCACCAATCAAGCAAACTCTTATCGATCCCAAAAGCAAATCAAAGTCAGCTGGGACACAAACATCCAAATCCAAAAACAATCTCTCTACTTTCCATTGCACGCAACCACCCTCAAAGACCATTCTACTATCCAACCAAGGCCTGTGAAAAGTGGATGATGGTACTATTCATCTCCCACCATTTCGGATGAATTGAATAATGAGCTAAATAATACCTAGCTTCTGGGAAAATTTCAGACTGTATCATGTTCCCCAGTATGTTCCCCAATGCGGGCTTCATATAGATGTTAGGATGGAAGGGGATCTTACATGACAACCCCGCACGTGCGAGGCGGAGATCAGACATAGGAGACTCTAGGCTAGTACTAGGAGTCGAACAATGTCATCAACCCGAGATTTATATTATCAATTCTTCGTCTGTCATTCACATTACCACTTGGCACATGCACCGTCCCTGTCAATCATACCCCTACACGGATATCCACGGTATCGTGCTTCTCACATAGCGTCAGCAATAACGACATGAGCAAGAATCGTCAAGGAGTGAATGAGTTTTTAATTTCATAACTGTCTGAATGCAAATGATGGGATGACAGACCGATTTTCCAAATGTCTAAATGAACGAACAAATAACTTCTCCCAAAAACAAATAATGCCAATCCCGATCCAAACTCATTTCGATGGATAAATTGATGCTGATACCACAATTCCAATGCGTCACTATATCATCTTTCACCGGGAGCTAATTGTGAAGGATTCTACCGTTTGTGTAATTTTTTACAATCAACTTTCCAATGATTAACCATTGCAGTCTTACTAGCAGTCTTCTCCCTACAAAGTGGGCAACATTCGAATGTGTGTTTTCTTTCCTTCATATGAGCATGCAACTCCTCACTTCCTCCATGGATTCTTATTTTCCCGCTTTCGTCGCAATGTAGGATGCGCGGCTTGGGTTTGAAGAAGGAGAAGACTTCTGGTGCACATGACTCCTGCTGGATACAGCTCTTGCATGTTGGGATTGCTGAGGTGGTGGTTGCTTCTTCTTCGCTGCTTCCTTCTCTCCTGTAAACTGTTAGCTGGTTGGTATAACTTCAAGATGCATTAATAATAACTTGCTGTATCTCCTCTGGTACATGTTACCGATGTGTTACCAAAATTTTCCCCGGTAACACATCCCGCTTATTAATATAGTAATAAATAATCTACCTATCTACTTCTTCATTCCTTCTCCCCTTCACTCTCATCAGCGCCGCCACTATATTTAAAGCATTTACCCTAAATACTAATCCTATAATGTGAAATGTGAAGGTTACTAGGTAGGTACAAGCTCTTCATATCGTGACTACCAACAAATATGAGACCGCATTCCACCTTTCAGCGCTGTGGGAAAAGATTTTTTACCGCCCTGTGTCGTCAGCATCAGTTTACGTTGCACAGCGTGTAAAATCAACGTTGCGGACCCTAAGCAACGGATTCTAGGCCTCGGTGAAAATTCATACTACCAACGTAACTTCCCGTGTGTCATTTAAACCGTATGCATATTCTAACTTCCACGGCCTAGTATCTTTGGTTTTTTTTTTATGGAAGATTTTGTTTGATGTCTAGGGCACCCGCTCGGCGACAGCGATGTAGCTTCATTACATGTATTCGTCATTTTTATTCGGGACTGGAATTCCAAATACCACTTTTATGCGAATATGTATGGAGTTGAGAGTTTGTTTAACTAGAAATAGAACCTTCCAATTCCATCTCTCCAGATCAATAAGTACTGTTACCTTTATTACTCAAAAGACGACATCGACTCCCCAACTAACATATATGTAGCGAACACAGCTGCATGAAGATGTCGAACCTAAGGATGTTTAGTTGCAGTCATCGCTACACAAATACCAAAGAAGAAATTGTATTAATGAATGACTTGATATTGAAGATTTATATGACTAAACGAATATCCTATCTGCCATCTCCTACACCTTCCATCTCCAACTTCGACTCTACTCCACCTTCACATCCAAACCCAACTCCGATCCGAACTCCAATCCAACGCCAATACCAGTACCAATACCAATGTCCATATCGCAACAAAATACATAATAAATCGATGCTCAAAGAAGCCTTTTAGCATTTACTGGTACCCGCTTCTACCACCTCCAGAACCCCGGCTACCGTGGATTGGAGCTCTGTGGCTACGTTGCGCATGTTTTTCTCCCGTTCTCGCTGTCGATGCTTTGGAAGAAGTAGCCTCATTCTGTACTAAGGCGGGCACATCTTTTTTTGTCATATCGTCGATGAAGTCGATGTGAGCTTTATGTGTTGCCTAATATTAGTATGTGATTAGTGTTCGAACTGAGGAATGGAGGAGGGGGGTAATCATACATAGATTTGACTCTTCTCCCTTACGGGTACGACTTTAGTGGCGTTTTTGGGCATTTTGAAGGTGGTTGATGTGATGGTTTGTGGATGGAAGTGAAGTGAAGTAATGATTTGAGGGATGTGATAATGTGTGTTACTGTTTTGGACTGTGTTGTGCTTGAGTATGATTGAATGTGATACAGAAGTTCTGAAGATGGAATATGAGAGGCATTTATACTTAGGAGGTTCCATAGAAAAGTCTTCACTGAAAGCTCAAGACCGAACTCGTACCGGGTATAACCCGAAAATACCAACGTAGTGACACTGAATATGGATCTCAATGGCAGCTTCACATCGACCTTTGTCTTTTGGCGTTGGCGTTGGCATTGGAGTTATTAGCGAGCGTTAGCTGGATACCACATTCATTAAGTTATAGAGTTTTGAAATGACAAGCTATTCATTTTCTACAACTGCTTTTATGATATACAATCTTTGAGTGTTGTAATATCATACAAGTTCAGCTCGGGGCATGGTTATATGCTAAAAGTTGCTGTCAAACCCCACCAACACTTTGGAG
>JWJA01005246.1:0-11110 GCA_000812885.1 Lanzia echinophila
CCCGTAACAATCAAGCTCACTTGATGGCGGTATAGATTATATATATATATATATATATATATTATTTCAGGCATACATTATTGTAGGGATTTGCATACCTGTATCGTTTAATCGGTGATTAATCAATTGAGTGACTTGTTGATGTGCTTGCATTTATTTGGTGGGAGGTTGTGGGTAAGGTGGGGTCGGATGGGATTTCATGGGACTCTTCTGTTGGAACTTGGCGAAGAATCTAATGGAGGAAGTGACTTGATTCTTGAGATACAGTAATGAGTGTAGAATGAGGGATGAAATCCAGATTGAATCAAACCATCCCTCCAATGAACGATCACTGTAAATCCGAATGGATCGTGCAGTAGGTTGTTACTTGGGATATTAGATACGGAGTGAGGGAGTAGGAGCCGGATCTTGTGCGAAGAGGGAGGAGGAGGCTTGGGGTGTAATTAGGGTGGTTTATTGTCATAGCTGTGGTATTTTGGTGTGGATTGGCGGTATACTGGATGACGAGAATGAGGGGAAGAAGAATTGGAGGTCAAGGGGGCTCTAAACCCCGAGAGCTCGTCGTGCAATTCAAATCAAGAGTGAAAACATCTCTGAGGAACTCGTCTCCAAAAAGCGTGCTGGATTCCAGATGGATGGTGCCTCCACGACTGCAAGAAACCATGTCCGCATACCTGTTCCTGGCACAGATGACGACAACCAGGATTGTTCTAGGGCATTCACGTCGCAATTCTCAGCATGCCCGTGATCAGAAGGTGGATTAATGAGAGACTGGAATTGCAGAATGAAGGAACTCATAGCTCAGGGTGGAAGTATCAAACACAAACAAGACTGAGAATATAAGAATTAATAATGATCACTAGATCCGGTCATGCATCTATGAGATGACTTCGAATATGGTGTCTCGTGGTATGTTTTATTACTCATATCTTCATCATCACTCATCAGAGGGTAAACTTTACCACCCAAAAGATATATAAAACTATCATCGCACTTTAATGAACAGAATATTATGATGCACTCCACTCCTCATCTTCGTTAAAGCCTGAAAAGAGGCAGAGATAGATACTGAATTGGGACACCGTGCCCCTGTTCCGCTTTATTGGTGTAACTTAACCTAGAATCTTCCACCCACTGATAGGTACCATTTTACTGATAGGTACCCGTACCGTACTGCCCGCACACCCACCACCTTTACGATAATTAACGAATAAAATCAAAATGATAATGAAAATAATTGAGGCTGAGTAGTATATTTATATATAAAATTAACCAATTAAAATATGAAGATATATTTTAATACTTACAATATTATCTTGATTGGTTAAATAATTTCATCACGTTGTGATTGTTTTACCTGTAAAGAAAACCTTGGAAATATGTAGTAGTGTTACCTAGGAAAAGGAAGGCAACCCAAAAATATATATTGAAGGCCTCCCATCCATCCCACGCGAAACTTTTCATTCCTTTCCTCTTCTTTTCCTCTTCACACCACAACTTTCATTCGGGTCGACCATCAACATCAAGAATTTCTCAAATACTGTCTTTTAGGATACAATTTTTGAGATTTTCTTCCGAGACCCTGTCAATCTTTTTTTCCATTTTGTGTGTCAAAATAACTCTTCCTACTCCCATCTCCTCCTACCTTTTCCCTCTCCCCCTCTAAACACTCATTTTCGACACTCGTTCAATTTTCTACCCCTCCCATCTTTATATTGAAACTCTCCCCGAATTCTTCTCTTTACCCTCTTAACCAACAATCATGTTCAAACGATCTCATAAATCGAATGATCGTGTGGAAAAGAGTATTAAAGTGAAGAAATCATATAAGGATCACTCGAAGTTGTCGAAATTGCAAAAGTCTTTCGATCAAGGTTCTCCAATTGCGAGGTAAGGCTGGGAGAAAGCTTTGAAGAGAATCAATTGTTATCCAAACAAATGTAAGGGAATACTAATGAACCAATAGTACCTTGACTTCACCAATTGTTACTTTTACAGTTGGTAGGGAAGGAAGATTATTTGCGGCGCACGAAGATGTTCTTTCATTATCGCCATATTTTGCGACGGTATTGAGAGGTCAATTCTTGGAGGCGCAGAGTAAGAGGATCTCTTTACCCGATGAAGAACCCGAAATCTTCTCTTGCGTTCTCGAATATCTCTACGTACGTCTGCCATTCATATCAACCTCCCTCTTCATGATTTCCTGTACTAATTGTGTCTTTTACAGAAGGGCGACTATTACCCACGTTTGATTCACAACAAACGCCGTAACTCTTGGGAACTCGAAGATGCATCTCCATCTCAATCCCCCAACCCCGAAAACCTTGGTGGTCGCGGATCGAATGAGGCTACAAGTTATATCTCCAGCGTGGGAGAAGATCTATTGAAAGATACCGTCATATACTGTGCGGCGGAGAAGTACGGACTCGAGGAACTCAAACGACTTTCACTTCGGAAGCAAGGTCTACAGAGTGGAATTGAGGTCGCTACTATTCTTCGCAGTGCGCGGTATGCTTATGACAACACGCCGGACACGGATTCACGATTACGCGCTCATTATCTTGCCTTGATTATTAGATGTCGCAAGACATTTAAGAGGAGCGGAACCATGCAGACAGAAATGGAGAGTGGTGGTAAACTTTTCTTTGACCTTTTCGTGGCTTTATGCAACCATGTGGATGACATTGTGGATTATGGGTTAGCCACTTTTTCTCATCATCTGGTTCACTGACTTCCTATAAAGGTTTCTTCTCAGGTATTGTATCATGTACTAACTTCTTTAGAAATTCCAAGTCCCCCAAAACCGTCTAAAAAATTGCGTTGAGATCCACATCAGGTATCCTTCTACGGCGTTTTTTGAACCTTGGTTTTGAGGAAAAACGGATCGCCATCTCCATCAAAATTGGAAACAGACCATTTGGGAGATTTTTGCGATGCTTGCTTGCATACAAATTCACTCCACTTCGATACTTTTTCATTGAGGTTGGCCACCTTTTTTTTGATGATTCACGAGATAATTTCCATATCCTCCACTCTAGTCATACCCTTTTGCTTCCCCTCGTTGTGTTAGCTACGGAAAGGAATGGCGTTTTTCTTACTTTTGCTGTACGATTTTCAATATCGAATCCCCTATCCAAATTGCTTACTCTTAAGGGTATGTATGTTTTGAAGTTTTTTTGAGAAAGGAAATTGGTACAAGCATATCACACACCACTGGTTGGGCGACCTCTTCGTACCACTCTCTTAATTTCTGTTGGGATGTATGGTTCATGCTGTAGCTTTAGTTTTTGGATTCATGATCTTGATGATTATGAATTCTTGGTTATCCCTAGTGGATTTACCGGTCTAGGCCCTCGGTCAAGACGAGATAATGAGAGATTTGGCCACCAATTTAATTTACTGTGAATAAGTGAATGAATGAATGAATGTGAGTAATTGAATTGAATGTACTCTATCTAGGTATTGTTTATTTAAAGTTTGTTGTACATGTAATTATATTGAGCAAGGAGGGACTTGGTAACGAATCAACTCTAGAAACTTCCTTATAGGATATGTTTCATGCTTCTTCCTAGTTGTCGATCTTTACCCCCAGGATTACCCCTCATCTTTCCACGGTACTGTATCTCATCAGAAGCTCGGGCCTTAAACGGTTTTGTTGTGGAGAACTTGTACGTGCTAATGGTATGACTTTTAAGGTCTCACTCGCACATGGCTTACTTCCTTTCTTCGTCTGATATCTATAATTTGATTGATTCCTCCCAGTTTGCAGGGACATGACATGACAATAGAGTAGCATTGCAGACATTTGGTGATGAGCTTAGGAGGAGGAATCTTCAGATGCCATGTTCCTCGTAATTCATTCACAGCAAATGGAAAATATCTTGGGTCTTATAAATGATTACGAATATGAGTGTGGATGCTGGCGGGTAGAGTGCATATCTCTTAATCTTCTGGAATATGCGTCACTAAATGACCTTAAGTACAATGGTCCTCCATTCTCTTAATAAATCTAGTAGTCAGTTTCTGGCGATGGTGGAGTGAGTTGGCAGCGGAGGGAGGGGGCAAATGGAAGGAATTTGTATATCCCCACTCTCTAATTCACCCCAAGCTACCCCTCTGAGAACTAAATGTATACACTGCGTATTCGCAGGATTTCAGCATACGTGGAAGTTGGCATTGGTATTGGTATTGATACAGTAATTATGAAAAATCCGCAAGGCGGTACGCGCGGGGGAGGAGATGGGGCGAATGGGCGGGGGTATATTCGCTATGCGGTGACAGGAGAGGACAAAGTGCGAGATTTGTGTTTGATGCTAGGTGCTCCGTTGGGAGTTATAAAGGCAGCTAGTGGGGAGATGGAAGAATCATCATAATTATGGTGCATGTAGGGAAAAGATGAGCTAAATTGAATGCGGGATTTTGGAGTGCGGGGTCGTTGGAGGACTTGTGGGCATTGGAGGGGAATATGTACTGGAGAAGGGATGGAGTAAGTCATGGCATTGTTGAATTTGGAGCTTTGGTGGCCGTGCAGGACCTTGTAAGATAGAATGAGGTGAGATGTGAGATGCAGCAGTGCGACAGAAGACCGGAGAAGAAAAGACGAAATCGTCAAAGATGCGACTAGGGACTTGGGATAGTGCGATACTTCTCTGGAAAAGGTATCTGCCCGGATTTGATGTTGCTGTATGAAGCAGATGATCCGATGATACATTTGCCGCTGTCGAAAGGAACTGGACGAACGAATGAGTAGCGAAGTTAATCAATCAAAATATTTGTATTGTCATTAATCTCCAACTGCTGAATCTTCTCCTTCTCTACCAAGTCTTGAATCGAAAGTCGACGGTCCCAATACGATACGAGGGTATTTCCTATGCCTTCAATCTCTGCCCGGCCATATCATCCTTTGCGTCTTTTAATAGAAAGCTATTTGAATGTTAGCAGTGATCATCAATCGGAAAGGAGACAACCTACTTATAAAAAATCATAGTAGGTCCCACGGTTCCCAAATGCCATAAACTATGAGCATCCAAACAACCCAACCAAGGTGGAAAATCCAATAACTCCAAACTCATTGCCAAAAGAATCCATGCCACAACTAAACCCGGCCATGCCGCCCACCATCTCTTGCTCTTTCTATACTTCTGAACACTAAACCAAGTCCACAGCGCATTTTGTAACACTCCAATCACCACATTTGCTGCCATGTTATATGTATAGTCCCAATCCCATAACTTTAGGTATATGATATGTGCAGCATATAAGCTGATACATAACAAAGTCCATAGTCGGAGCCCGCTCTTCATTCGTTTTCCTCCTTGATCCATACGGAATACTCGGATCGGTGTATAATACATTCCGTATAGAACACTTCCTCCAGCCGCAAAATAATCCAATTGTTCCGTTAAATGAAAGTCCCTAGTATGAAAAATCATGCTAAAGGTCCAACTAGCCATCCCAAAGTATGCAAGCATAACATAATATTTGCGCAGAGGGTATGAAGGTGGGATTTGCGACGTTATTTTCGAGAGACCATTTTGATGGGCGAGGAAGTTAAGGAGCGAAAAGAAGACGGAGAAGGGTTCTTGCATTCCGAGAAAGCGATAGAAAGGCCATTTGCCATGGAATTGAACGATAGATTCGCCTTGTGAGACGCGTTGTGTGGTTATGATATGTTGACAGGTGTAATCGCATTCTGAGGGGCAGGTCCAAAAGAGGAGTCGATGTAGGAGTGCTGTTTAAATGAAATTAGATATGCGCTCAAGTTATTTCGATGGGAATTAGTACGAATTGTCGTGGCATCTTTTCCAGTTCCGCAATTCTCTTGTTGACACACCTATTGTTTATTAGCAATATTTACCTAAGAAGTGAGGAATGAGATTATGGTTCATTACCTCAACACATTTTTGAAACTCAGGTAATCGATCGCCATATGAAGCATTAGAAAATCCAATTAATCCAATTGTACAAAGACAAACTAGGATAATTCTATGCCTAAGAATCATCGTGTTATTTGTGGTGTGGTGGGAGAGGGTTAAGGAGGGCTGAACATTTCAATTATGTTGCCAGTATTTACAGGAATTAGAATAAGGTATTCATTTCTTCTATTTATCCGGTCCGGTCCGATGCGGGCGCTATATGTCGGCCGCCCTTGCCGCTTTTTCAACCCCAATCTGATTCTTATCCCCAGTGAACATGCAATTGATTCATTCAGAAACAACAATATAATTGAACCAGTGTTCTATAAAACCGGATATTTTATACTTTTGCAAGTTTATGGCTCAATACTCTTATATTTCTGATGGATGTATTTTGGATGAATTGATCGTCTACAAAATCAAAAGCACCTTTGCAGTTAGGTACTGTTTGCTTCCACATCCAACAAGCATCACCAACGCGGTCATAATAAATAGGTTGGTCATCGGTAGATGAAAGGGTTTCGCCGGTGACAAACTCCCAAGAACAGCCCCTTCTCAGCACAAAAGGTAGGTGAATTTGGGGTTTTCTCGGCCATTTTCACAGCGTGACGATAGCGTGACCATATCAGCTTTCTATATTAGTGTGACATAATTCTAATTCAATATGGGTTATTTTCCTTTCTCCTTCCCTTTACATCAACAACATCAACGTCAAATTGAAGGGTACCGCTTTCTTGAAGATCGTTGTCGCCGCTCAGGCCGTCTCCCTCGTCCATTCCTGTACAATAACATTCTCCTTTATCAACACACGCTCTTTTGGTTTATTTCCATATTTAATTCAAATGGCAGGCAACCGTCGCCGCGCTGCTAATCTGGCAGACCGACCTCGCGACGAGAACGACAATCCTCTCGTAAGCGCAGCCATTGCAAAGCATACGAAAACAACTAGGAAGGCCGAGAAGGACGCACAACGTGCTCAGCGAGAGCGCAACGCATGCGGAACATTGGACGCGGGTACGGGCAATAGTACACGAAGTAGAATACAGGAGGCACTCGACGAGGATGAGCCCGAGCAGAAAGAACTCATCAATCCTAGTGCCCGTAACAATCAAGCTCACTTCATGAGCGGCGCCGCAGGCCCTGGTTTTCAGATGACTTCGGCACAACAACTATGGTTCCAAGCCGAGATAGAACGACGCACTCGTGCTGCGGAAGCAGAGCAACATCAACACCGCCTTGACGAAACCCACCAAGCAATCCTGGCTCAGGTACGATTAGGAGTCAACCTGCGCCGCCAGCAGATCAGCTCGCTCCCCAATTACAGGGTCAGCAACAACTGTCAAGTGAGTCAGATCTCCATCCCGATATCATCGTGATAATGAACACGCTGTCTCGCCACCACCTCTCTGTTCTCGCTGCTTTTGCCAGGAAAACTATGCGGCCAGAATACCTCTGCAAGCTATCCAGCGTTTCGAAAATCCCAGCCTAGCCTCATCCTGGGGGTCAGGCTAGGAGAGGCTATTCCCACTTGGAGGCCGGGACCGGCTAGGCTAAATCGAAATCGAGGAGGATTAGGATAGGCTAGGCTAAAGCTAGGTTAGGCTCGGATGAGGATAGACTGGGATGAGGATAGGCTGAGATTTTTGAAATGCTGAAGCTATTGCTTCGAGGTCACCATGACGATGTCGCGGATACAGAAACATCTTTCGGCACATTCGGAATTCGACAGAAAACACTCCCCAAACGCTTGTTGTTCCAGAATGATGCCACGGTCTGGTGTGAAGGATTTCTACTCTTTGTTAATGTAAATATGCTGCTACTCGGTGATCAATACATTTCGTGGTATCCAGCTACAATCACTTTCCACTGCGAGATCATCCGCCTCACACAAATTTCAGTGGGAGGCAGTTCTAGACGTTGTCTTGTACACTCACACAGAAGGTAATCAACGCAATCTAATCGACCCCGCAGACTAAATAATCAATTAGACCGAGCTAATCGCCAGAACATTTAACAAACCTCGCAAAAACATCGCTGCGAAGGCTAGCGCTACTAGCACCTTCATACAATCCAACGACGCCTGCCGTAACTTCAACAAAGGCGTTTGGAAGTATCGTCACGTATGCAATGAGCTCTGCTGCGGCAAGGATCACGCTTCTAAGGACCACAAATGACGGGTTGGTGCGGGGGATACGAAGGTTAAACACTTAGGCAATTCGGAAAATATAACAAACCTTCTCTCTGAGTTTCTAGCATCACATACGTGTTCACCCTCATCTTAATCTGGTCTCAAGGGCAGGTTAGGCTGAAATGCTTAACCCTAACCACACCACATAGGTGGTAAGTTGGTGTATTGACTCCAAACATCCAAATCTTCCTAGCTCTGGTCGCGTAACGTAGCACACACTCCACCGCGGCCTTACTTGCAGAACATACCATCAACGCCTGGGATCGCACTCGAACTTACCCCTTGACCAATATAGAAGATGGGTTTAGAATTATTGGAAGTGGCCAAGTTACATATGATACCTGGAAGGATTTGGATGTGGGTAGGAACAATGGCCAATGGGCTATCGGATTCCCCTATGAGTGTGATGATATTGAAGAAGCTTCCTTTCAAGACTGGGTTGTGGAAACTGACCGAGCAATTGGCGTTTTAGACCAGAATTTGCGGGAGATGTATCTACAGAATTAGAGTTTTGCTTGTACATTAAGGACCATTGCTTTGTAAATTTTCTCAGGAGTGAAGGAGGGAAGGGATGAATCAGTCAATTAGCAATGAAAATATTCTTCACCTGAAACTACTGTCACAGAAAAGGAAACGAAACGAAGTTGTTACCGCATTTGCCCGCATGCTTTTACCTTACCGGCGTACCGCCGGTACGGCTATGGTGTGCCTAACTCCTCAGGCACTTAGGTAGTATATCCTCAATACTTACCAACTTAGTTAGTTATCCTTCAACTAAACTCCACGATCTAATACGTCAAAAGTTCATGTGCCATTTTACCTTGGAATGGAGGTACATGTGATCAAGTCTTATCAAGGGATATATTGAATTTGGATAGATTCAAATAGTTTTGAGACGAGAACATGCCAAATGTAGATTCCTGTGACGAAATACAACGAGATTTGTTAACTCAATCTGTAGTTTAGGGAATTTGATAAAGATAGGCGTTGGGAATTCGAAGGTTTTCAATTTTAAGGTATACCCCTTTGGATTTTTGATCAATCCACAGTGACTCACGAGGTTTAGGTAGTAACTGTACTGTAAGTGGATGATTGAGTTTAGAAGGTCACTTTACGATGTATTCATTTTGTACTCATTTACTCGAGAAAAGTATTGCCATTTCAATCTAGCTACTGGTCATTCAGTCCCATTTCCATTTAATTCCATCCTATTCTAGCTACTCAAACCCCAATTTGCTTCTTATACTCAGCAATGGTCTCACAATTAACAGCCCTCAAGAACTGGCTCAATTGATCTCCAGGAGAATCATTATTGGTAATAATCTACAGTTTCATTAGCATCAAATCAATAAAAACATTTGAATAACTTACATGGACCATCCTCTCTGGAATAAGAGCATCCATCATCAAATCTCGCAATTTGACGTCCACGATCTGGTCTCGAATCTTTTCGATTGTGACTGGATTCCAAGTCTCTCTTCCGAAATTGGTGTCAGCAAGAAGGACTCAAAGTCTCAAATCAACTTAATGAATGGAATGAATAAATCTAAGACTTTAGATTTGAGAATGTGATTGTTCAACTTTCATTTGAAGATTGTAAACATAATACCCCTCAAAGTTTGAAACCAACTCACACATTTAGCTACTTAAATTTAAAGTCTTCAGATGAAAGTATCTAATTGTTCAAATATAACTGAACATTTATAACATTCTGAATTATTAAATAAAAGTTGAACATTGTATCATCTAATACTAGCAAATTCGATATCTAGTACCTGCCTTGTACAAGTTGAAGTCCTTCTACACTTAGTACGATAAATATTCTTGACTTTGAATGTCTAAAACGACAGCTCAGGGAGCCGTGGCCAATAGGAAAACATTGCGATCTAACACACTTCCGTTGCCTTATATAAGGCAAAGTGAGAATATGGAAGTGAGAGATAACGAGAATGTCTTGGTCTGGAGGGAGAGGGGCAGGTTCCTTCCGTAAAGGCAGTTGTAGCTCATGCTTTAAAAGACATAGCGATATCAGGCTTCTCCTAAGTGACCTAGGAGAATATCGTGGAGGATGCTGTGGCTGAGGTAAATGCATTGGAAACTCTCTTGGACATTGCTTACGATAAACGCGTGGACTGGACTGATTGAACGTTGCTGTCGAATGTCGTGAGACTCGCGGGATGGTTTGGAGGGTTAAAAAAGGTCGCGGTGGCAACAGACAAGACCTGGTTGACGTCAAGGGAAATCTGGGTGGGCATTGAGGAGGGCGCGAAGTGCGTAAACTTTCCGGGTCCGATTCGGGAAAACTTCAAAATGTGTACGTTAGTGAGCTCTAGAAAGATTATGCAGTTGCTAGGACTGACCTGTACAGCACATCCCACATATTTGTGCTACAAGGTCATTGTTTTGTGTAATAAGTTTATTAAGCTTATAGAAGTGACTATATGTTTTGCGTAAGGTACATTACGCAACCGCCTTCATTGCCGCCGGTGGTTTTAAGTTGGATATATCAATCGTGCTTAGTGGAAACACGACTAGAATAAACTCTAACTGCTATAGAATCCACGTGCGTCTCGATGAAGAAAGGTATGAAGGACTTTGTACTTGAGAAAGGACCTGTGAAGTAAAACATTTCGGTAGCAAACCCTAACAAAATCGTTTACGTTTGTAATATGAATGCTATTAGAAACTACATTGTGGCTTGTAAAGCCCTCTACTCTAACATCCCGGGAGATTTAAACCTTATTCATATATTGTTCAATAGCATTAAAGATATAAAACGCGGATCGAACCGTCTAACCGCGTGCACTCGTAGAGCCTCCCCCCGACACGATTCCTCCCGAATCCATGCCCGCTATAGCCCCTTCCTATCCTTTCATATTATTCATGTATGGAACGGCAATGTTATACGCGTATATAATTATAATTTTAAGAATTGCTTTTTTAAATATTTAATTATTTTTAATATTAAATTAAAAATACGTAAAATATATAATTATTATTTTACGGA
>JWJA01005247.1:0-18640 GCA_000812885.1 Lanzia echinophila
CCCCTGGCCCATTCCACCCGAACCACCCGCCGCACCAGCACCACCGTTAAACTTCGGCGTACCGGGCAAAGTCCCCTTAACCGCCAATCTCCTCACCCACCCCTCAATCGCTGACGCCGCATTTTCGAACCCTATGCCCCCAGCTCCACTCGGTGTAACGGTTCCGCTTCTCCCACTCACCGGACTATCATATGCACCTTCCGCAATACTTGCCAGCTCGTCCCTAAATCCAAAATGTAGGGCCGTTTCCGAGTCGGGGATTGAGGTTGAGGGTAGAGAATCGATCGTTATTCCAGGGATATGTTTTTTCGCCCATGAATTTAAGATGTCTTTGCCTGGTCCCGGAACCGTATTGGTTTTGTTTAGCGTTCCCACACCACCTGGTCCGCGGAGCCAGCCCATTCGATCGGCTGTTTCGCTCACGCTCTCGCGCCGTGGCCGAGAGGTAGGTGGTAGGGGTGGGAAATAACCCCCGCTTGTAGATTGCGATGGGCGTGGGCCCAAATTGCTTGTTCTTCGTGAGGAAGTGCTCATAGGACTACTAGTAAGATCGCCCGATGACTGAGATGCCGACTGCGACATGCGAGGATAATCGTAAGAGCCTCTTGGGGTAGAAGTGGCCGAGTTGGAGACTTGACTCTTTCTTCGGCGTGGAGGAAAATAACCCAGAGTTCTACGCGGCATTCTTGCGATTTCGACGGGTTTGGACTTCGGTGAGGAATCTAAAAGGACCCAACGGACATGTTCCCAAGGATTTTCGTCGGAACGCTCTGCAGGCGTTTCGGATCTTGGTGGCCATACTTCCGGTGCGTCTTCTAGACTCGGCGTTCGTGCAAGGAGGTCAACTCCTTCATTTATATCCTGAGATGGATCGAAAGGGCGTCCTTTGATTGCACAAGCATCCACTGGCAGCACAACCACCTTTCGAGTTTGTATAGAATCATTAGGCCAGAACCTGTTCGCCTTTCGAAATACTGATGGGTGGCAATTGTATCGTAATATAACCCCCGCTAGCGTATCCTGTTCCTGTACATGGTGTATATAGACCAGCGCATCGCCTTCCTCATTCTGTAATCTCGTCGTGGTTTCATCCATAGATGATCTTCGTTTGTAGTTTCCGTTGGTATCTATCGCGCCGTTCAATTCGGTATGTCCTTCGAGAACTCTAGTCATCTTCTTCGTCCGTAAAGCCGCATCTCTTTCTTCTCGACTTCCGGCTCCAATAACCGCGTCGATCTTTTTCGATTGCTCTGCGGGGCCCCAAGCCCCGTGGGGTAAATCAAACAACTTCTTCACATTATTATCTTTCCGTTTCACTTTAGGACGATCCAGACTTCCTGTTCTCCTTTGAGTAGCATCATCATCTGCCACCAGATCCCCCAGGTCCCCTAGCACCGAGCTCGCAAGTCCCTGTAGCGCATTCCAAGAATTTGACCATCCACTACCCCAATTTCCCCCATTTGCAGGACCCGTTTTTTGGGCTTCCCTTCCCGCCGCAGATACACCCAAGTTCCTTCCCGTCGAATTCACCCCATTGTCGCCGTTTCTCCGGGATGGGTGTCTCGAAGGGATCGGACTTGCTCCCCTACTACTTGAGGGAGTATTTCCCCTACTCTCGACCAATTCCTGTTCGGTGCTAATCAATCTTCGATTTCTCGGTCGAATTGTGGAAGAAGTCGTAGCGCTTGTATCACTGAACCTCATAGAATCATCACTTTGAAGTCGCGATTTATTCGAGGTTATCGCGGCTGATCGTGACGATTGGGTCATCGTTGGGTTGTTTCGCGGGCCGTCCGCTCTCGAGACTTCCGATCATGAGAGCATTCGTTATTTATTTGCAATTTTGCGATTCTGAATTCGATTGATAATTTTTGATTTTGTATATAGTGTGCAAAAATTGTAAAATTGCAACGAATGTACCTAGGTATGGTATGGTACGGTATTGACAATTTGTCCTTAGGTATGTATCCTGACTCTTGTTGCGCAGTGGGGGATATGTGTACAGTGTTCCAGATCTAAAGACAGGTTTGGGCTAACGTGTTCGTCATCCATAGATAGTAGCATTTACCTTTTGTCGATTGTCGGATTTATGGCACGTGGAATCCCCAATTAATTAATTATTCTCGATCATCACAATCAATATCAATATCATTTTACCTGTGATTTCCTCGCAAAGACTCAAAATATATATACTTTTTAGAGATTAGATTACCTCATTCTTGACTTTCATTTTTATTGTAAGATCTTACTACGGCGTAGCGTAACATTGATATCTGCGCCTTACCGGTACCCCGAGCCATAGCATACCAAAATAATCTCTTGGGTTTTGGGCTCTTTACGATAGCTTATGTGAGCTCATTTCAAATGATTTGCTTCAATGCTTCCGGCATTATAATACAGAGCAGCAATGCAAAGGCTACAAGCCAATAAGTATCATCACTTTTAAATAACTCCGTCGTCCTGGCCCCGACCAAGAAGGACTGTTTTCCCCTAGAAAAAAAAAAGAGAGAAGAAAATAAAAGTAAAGCCTTAAACAAGTGCCAGATCACCATTCATACCACTCATATCACCATTGATGCCGAAAAATTGAAACCTATCGAGTTCATTAGTATAACGAACTCACTAATATTTTGCGTATTGACTTGATTTAACTTACCAATCTTCAACATTTAGAGTCGTAGGTACGGCTTGTGCAGATCCATTACTCCAAGTATCACTGGGACTATTGCCCGGTTCGTGAATTGGTTCAAATCCTTGCCAAAGGCCTTGGCCCATACCATAATTGGACATTCCAGATGGTGAAAAGCCGACTCCTTGGTTCGGGCTTCCGCCCATTCCAGCTTGGCCGCGTTGCATCCGTGGAGGTAATTGAGATGATTGATTTTGATTGAGGATTGGTGGCTGAGGGGCAGCCATTTGTGAAACAAGATTCGGGTCGAGATTGGGATGGTTGGAGGGTGGTGAAAACTGGTTATGATGCATGCTGGCAGAACCTTCGGGGAACAACTGATCCGGTTGGAAATTCTCCCAGATAGATTGTGACAGATTTGGTGAATTTCTTGTGACTAGATAGAGGTCCGGAGGTGTAGCTGGCACGGAGTATGAAGGATTGAAGGGGGTTGGTGGTCGTGTTTGTGGTCGAGAAGTTGAACCGCCCATAAACGTATCTTGGCTTTGTCTCTGATTCTGATTTGGTGAGGTAATGGGCGGTGCGGGCATAGATGAGCTGTATCCGAGGCCGAGGTCTCGTGATGGTGTTTGGCTTGGTGTCTGTGGCCTCGATCGTTCATAAGATTCCTGTGGAGCTGGACCACTGTTTACGTTGAAATCGAGGGCCATATCGTCATACTTCCTCTTTTGCTGCGGCTGTTCGGCTTTGATTTGATTGATGCCTTGGCTGAGGGTCTGCGTCATTCGCTTATGTCTTTTACCGGCAGCCTTTTGAAGCCGTTCCTCAAGGACCTTGTTGCCCAAAATAGACTCGAACAAGGTATACACCATTTTGGCGACCAGCCAAACGCGGGACACATCTTTGAGGCCATTCATACACACACGCATCCTTTCTTGAGTAGCCTGAACAATTGAAGGGATTGAAGAGCGCATTTGGTAGACGTGCATAATCAAGGCAGAGAATAGACTATAAACGATGAAAGCAGGGCAGTAACGAAGCTCATCATGCATCGAGAGGTTTTCAATAATAGACGTTATCATGGCTGCTGCCTGGAAAGCAATATTCCGTGATGGGTATGAATTGTCTTCCGCAAACCCTCGTTGTGTCGTAGCCGGCGGCATATGCGCTCGATGAAGTAAACAAAGCGTTGTGTAATAATTAGAGTGCAGAAGCGCAGACCAAAAATGATGCCGAGGCATCTCCCAGTATACTTCTTTCGGGCAATTCTGAAGCCAATCTGCCAAAGCCATGTCACTATGGGTGAGATCAATCGCATTCTGTCGTCGAGCTTTCGAGGCCACGCTATATTGTTGCGAAAGTACAAGTCCCATAATTTCGCAAAGTTTGACGTACTGCAGGAAAAACTGGACATGCAATGGGTCTTGTACAAATTCCGCAGGATGGTCGCCTTCGTCTTCAACAAAATCATCCTCACTCACCATTTCCACATCGGAGTCATCGGTATTAATATGAACTGGGCGGCCAAGTGCAACGGCAACAGATCTATCGCGGGTGAATAGAGTCCACCAAATTCTCTTCCAGAGCCTCTTGTCGGCTTTGCTAAGCTGGGAACCTTCGACACTCCTATGCATACCAGAACCTTGAGCCACAATAGTAGCGACTCTACTCCAATAGAAAACGTTCTTCGTAACATCCTCGGGTCCTTCCCAATACCATCCCATTAATACCAAGGCTTGAACAATTGTCACCCGATCATCTTCGTAATTTGCGTCGTAAAGTGCTTTGGCACGTTTATAGAATGTCAGGGCTGCAGGTGTCGTTGATCCATTAGCATCCATTAACTGAGGATTTGTGCAAACTCTAGATCCTGCCAGAAGGATAGCTTGCAATAATAGAAGAGAAGGCGGTTCTTTCGGATCTCGATATTGTCGCATGAAACGGTTGCGATTGATGACTGGCACAATTGGGGCAACCCATTTGAAGTACGAATCGACGAGCTCATCGCATAGGGACCTAGGAGGTAGTAAGAATGCTCCTCGCTGATTCAAGATATCAATCTCCACATTGTCCAATTCTGTCAATCTGGCCCTGGATCCCCTAATATTCTCTGGTAGTGGGTAGTGGACTACATCCTGATTGCCGTGTCGGTCGTGTACAAGTAACGTCAGATTCGAAGACTCCCCTAGATATGCGACTCTTCCAGCCTCCTTAATGGGCGCTCTCGTAAATTTAGGCTTCATAAATTGAGCGTATGTATTATCATCATGTTCTTGTTGTCGGTATTGTGCGTCAGTAAGGGAAGTCGGAGGTATGCCATCGGCGGCATTGCTAAATGTACTGGCGACAGGCGCTTTCCCAGGCTGGGTACTCGGGGAATCATTTCGAGGTGATCGCTCGTCGATTGTGTCTCCTCGGTCACTAGACATCATCAGCTGCAAGCCCGATTGAAAGTCCGAGGTAAGTTGTACCTATCAGAGTCTTTGCCTTTGGCATTTGTCTTCTTGCGTTTGGGTGTTGGGATCTTGCACTCTATTGAGAAGGCGACGCAATTGGTGCATGGTACTCCTAAGCTCGCAGCATCGCATCGAACCTATTGTTTCTCAATATATATTCCAGAAGCTGCACGACGACAACATCTATCAAAGAACACAGAGAACATTACCTTTCTAGCATGGCATGTCTAACAAATTGTTAGTATTGTTCTCGAATATTGATAATCCCTCTTTTCACAATCTGGTCCTCGGACCGAGGCAAGAAAATCAATGGATAAGAGGGGAGAAGATGAAATACGTACTTGGCAAGCTCGTGAAGCTCGTTGTCTTCAATAAAAGTTAGCGCATCTGCGAGACATATATAAATCATATCACAATACCTTCTGAATGAAGCGTGTCCTGGTAGCTGAGAACTGGGCGCTGCATTGGAGCCAGCAGGGGCTTGACTACTCATTGTTGACGTGGGTGGTGAATATTCGGTGGGTGTACCATTCGCAGGTATTTCAGAAGCCATACCAGCCATGACTCCTCCAAACCCTTTTAAATTCGATTCAATAATTAAGGTTTAATATGTAGAATTGATTGTAGGACAATATAACGTTGGTGATGGTAAATATAATAACGAATTATTGTAATGAAGATGATGGTCGTCGCGAAGTTAATAATTTCGGGCTTCTTTCTGTGCTCGCTCGCTCACAAACTCCCGATGCGTAATAATAGCCGTGCCCACCATCACCACCATAGAAATAAAAAGTACAAAAAAAATTGGCAGCAATGTGGGGTTACGATATAAAACCACAGCAATTTGTACCTCTATATGGGAAAATTACCGTTTGCCACCGAAATGTTATGAAATGGATTCAAAACCAATCGAAGATTGGCACAAAAACTTATACTATGGGATTATGTCTCTTTATATTCAATACCAAGATGAGATTAGATCTGTTAATTCGTATTTTGATATACATTTTGACCTCTATCACAGCTATTACAGTAAGGTATAAACAAAGCACCTCCATACCGGCACTTGTTTTTTTTTCGGATACATCAGGTAGGTGTGACAGCATTACATTCGCAACTTCAGTCCATCAAGTAAAGCTCACGAGCACACCTATGTTTGTAGGTGCTTACTCTGATATACAGGGGATTTGTGATCTAATCAAATGCCCCTTTCTCAGATCAAAGATCATACTAAAGCAGTAGTCTCTTTTTCGTATAGTTCAACTTCCAGTTCAAGAATAGGTAGTCTTGATAGAAATCGTGTTCTAGATCACCAAGCTGATAAATCGGATGAACCCGATAGGCGAACATTCTTCATAAGGGCCTTATGTCTTAAAAGTACGCAGTACAGAATTGTAGGCCAAAGCACATGTCACTATCCTCTCCTCGCTCACAAACCTCTAAGATGCTTTTGAGATGCTATTCCGAAGCTAACCCCACAACTTTGCATATGTACCCCAGAAACATGCTTACCGGTACTTTTGAATTGCTTGCAGCGCGTACTTCGTATAAGTATATCATAAGAAAGGAAGGGAAGCACACGAGCCAATTTTTCTGAACCTCGGTACTTCCTCAAGATAGGGGGTTATTCAAGACTCAGTTACTCTACCCTTCAGATGTCTCTGGACCACGCTGTTGTAAGACACGAGCATTGTTGTTCAGAAAACCCCATGAACATATCGAATAATACCCGTCTCTTCATTGTAAATCATCATTCTATAATCATTATTACAGTATATGCTTTTTATGTCCATCTAAATACCCTTCCCATTGGCCACTGGTTTAGTTTTCCCATTGGCAGATTTCTCCGAATCCTTCTCGCTGATCAACCCTCCCAGCTCCCGTTCCTTCCCGAGCTGATTTGAATTGTCCTCAACCTCCACACCTGCGATGAACATCTCGCTGACCCCTTCCAAACTAGCAACAAATAAACAGAGCAGACTCGCAATTATGAAGTGACTAATTGTGCTACCAATTTCCAACCACGAGCCTTCGTCTTTGACAACCCAAAAGAAATGCAATGTCAAGAAGTCACTAATGGCCATAACTACCATAAATAAAGCTGACGGGGCAACTCCTAGTCTCTTGTTTAGAATGCCCAAATTTGCCGATATCAATGCAAATGGAATCATGAGCTTTACAATCAACAGCGCTCCTTGCGAGAAGGGATCAAAGACTGGAATTAGTCGATTGACACTTTCGAGACTGAAAGAAGATACCGAAGCCATGTTTCCGGTACTAAAAAATGCGGATTGTAGAAGTGTAAGGAAGAATAGAGATATTCGCAGATCCGTCAAGGTAAGAGAACGGAAAGGGGACGAGGACAATGAGGGTGGCATTTCTGGTACTGGAGCACCATTTGCCTTTGCTGGTGTCGCTTTGTTGGTGAAGGTTTGAATGCCGTGCTCCAGGAGCACCCATGTGGTTAAAGTGGCAGAAAATGCTAAGTAGAACAATCCCTCGTAGGATATAGTAAGCAGAACGAAGATTGGTGCAAATGTCAGAAAGATGACCATCAATCGATGTAAGTAGTGGTTGTTGGGCTGTAGACGATGCAAAAATGGCATTGTTAAAGGCAACACTTATCACATGTTAGAACTTTTGCTTCAGAGCCCCGGGTGATAAAGGACTTACCTAGTACACACCACCCGACTATCTGATTGCCACGGGGAAGTCCCATTCTGGCTTGTAACGACATCGCACTGGACCTAGTTACAATTATGGCCAGTATAATCAGCCCAATCTAAAAGAAGGTTAGCATAATATATCGGAAGGTTTGTACAGATTCTTTCTTACCTGTGCCCCGATGAGCGAACGGGATAAACTATCATCAGCCGGTGCGGTCGAATCTCCCGGTAATTTTGATTTTGCGAGCAATTTCTTCTCAAACGCGAGATATAATACACCGACGAGCACCATTAAAGAGCCGCCATAAACTCTTTATTCAAACATTAGTAACAAATCCAATTAATAGTAGTAGCAACCTACATGAGATCTATGTCCTCAATTTTCATGGCCGGGAGCAGCGTAAATGTACTCATTGTCGCACATGACACAGCCCATATCGCAGACAGCCCTTTATGTTTGGAGAGAAATCCCATCCCATAAAATGCTGGCCAAAAGCTTGCTCCAAGATATATAACAGAGAAAACTTCCCTGTTAGTATAGCCCCACGCCTGCCAATGTATGAGTTACAGCGTACCAATAATATCATTTGTAAAGACTTACGAGGGATTCAATCAGACCAAGGAAAATCGTGCCTTTCAAAAATAAACCTATATGAGCAAGAGGCGATTTGATGTGTCCAAAAAGAACTGCGCGCCCTTGGATAAGGGCATTACGGCGAGCGTAAACCTCTTCCCAGAAACCTACTGGAAATATAGCGTATGCGTAATATGTATAGGGCGATTTGGATACAATAAAGGAAGCATAAAGTGTAACAAGAATAGATGAGAAAAATACACTGCTGGCCAACGTCCTGGATGTTTTTGCATTTCCATGGAGAACATGGAGATCAATGACGGTTGTGAGAGCAAATGCGATCCATCCCAAGTATCCTATGGTGATAAGAGCTCTAAGAAAAAGCCAATCATACGTTTGGAGATATCGAAGGCCTGCTAGCCCAAGTTTCACAACCTCCGCTGTCTCTTGGATAGCTTTTTCGTGTAGGCCCTGATCAATCAGACTTCTGATGTCTGACAGTCGATGCTCAACGGTGTGATTCTCATCTCCAAGAGCCTGAAACGGTCGATATCTCAATTCTGTGGCTTTCTTATTCTCTTCCTTGACTCGATACATATCGAGGATTCCTCTCGCATTGGCCAAACTAGCTTCTGCTTTGGTCGATATATCCGCTGAAAGATATGACAGGGGCAGTTCTCCAACAGAATTTACGGGGAAGTCCAATCCTGCTAGGTACGCCATGAGAGCCGCAACGTCTGCCTGCGATACATCATGCCTTTTAATATGGTCCACACCCCAATCGGATGATAGCTCATCATGACCTGGTGCAATGCTATTTTTTGAAATAACAGGCTTTGCGACTCCGGAGCCCCAGGCAACCAATGGGGTACGTGTATTGTCCGGGTGGCCATCGCCATGACTACCCCAATCGCTCATTCCATGATCGGCTGTGAAAACGAATGCGGTTTTATCATCATTGTAGAAATCCTCTATAATCTTTGTGATTTCCTTAATTCCTTCATCCACAATCTTGATATTTTTCAAATATTCTTTCGAGTATGGTCGGTATCCATGTCCTGTTGTGTCCAGACCAAGAAGATGCAAAAAGAAAACGTTCTTATCCTCCCGTAATTGAGCATTCAAGGTAGCATTCCTTGCTGCTTCTGCAAAAAGAGCCTTGACCCGGTCAAATACCCAAATATCCAAATGATAGGCTTCCTGAGAAAAGTCTTCGAACTCTGCGGGATATGTATCAGCATCAACCCGACCCGGCACAGCTCCCAATTGAAACATAGGCAAGATATCCGGACTGCCCCATGACCAGGTATGCCGACTTCTATTGAACACGCTATCAAAGTTCACTGGATTGAGCTTCCACCCTGTTGTGACCGCAGAAACGTCTTCGTACAAGCCTGCGATGAGTGCAACATGCCCAGGGCGGGATTCCGTAGGAACTCGGGTATGAGAGACGCCGAAGGTGCCATGCTCAAGGACGCGAGAGCGCAAGAATGGTGCAAGGGGTCTAGGAACAAGATCCTCGTCGGATTTGGGGTAAGGTTCGGGAAATGACTGAAAAGCTTTGTCTGCTCGTAATCCATCGCCTGCAGGTATAAAATGTTAGCAATTGCGTCCTTCAATAATTAGGGTAATGGTTTGCAAAGACTGAACATACCAACGAAAAGCACTAAACGTTTCGCGGGAGCTTCTGCACCATTTGGCCTCTGTACTCCAAATTCGCGCATTCCCGACACAATTGGGCTCACGAAGTAAATGTCAAAAATCGAGTAAATGTACACGATATGAAAGGCCATGGCAATGGCTAGAAAGCCAAAGCGATTAACTCTAACCATGATTTTGAAGATTTTGGAGGGGTTGTTGCGTTTGTAATGTACGCGTTTGCGACAGATTGCGAGAGCTCTAAAGCTATGAGGTGGACAGATTGCTCGTACACCTTGATGGTATTTCTACTATCTGAAACTCATTTGTAGATATAAAAAGAATGGCGCGCCCTCAAAATAGACGCAATTATTGTTATTAATATTGTAAATACAATTCAAGAGAAAAGTTCATCCTATAGACAATATGTACAATTTTCCTGGAGATTTCAGGGACAATTTTGGAAATATCAAATAATTTTCTCCGATAGGCCACACACCACGACATCATCGTTCGCCAAAAATCGAGACTTCTATTTTTAGACGATCCCTGCCTTTTTCCCCTTTTCACCTTTTCAACCAGTTCGTTCTATGTACATACTGGAATCAGGAATATACAAAAGGTATTTTATAACAGCCTATGTGAGTATATATATTTTAATGTTTGGTGTAATTCGAAAAGTCTTCTGCCATCTACCCTACATATTTATTAATATTTCAACACTTTTTGGATATTGGCACATGTAAGCTATTGTGAGAACAGCTTTAAAGCCAGGCAGAGAAGCTAAAGCTAGCATCTAAGGAGATGGTTTGCCATAAGTAAATCAAGACTTCTTCAATCATGACGTCTTGCTAAGTTGTACATCTAAAAATATGTACGGTAAGTAAGGTTGGGTCGAAGCATAGGGGGCCCAGGAAGACTCAGGAGCTAGTACCTCTGCGTTTGAAACTCCCCGGAGAGGTATGGCTGCCCGTTAGGGACCCTGGAAAGTCAGCGTAGTAATTAGGTGCATTAATTGATCTCTCCCTATCGGTAGTTCTTTGCTTATGCGCTGGACAGAGTCCAATTGCGAAGTAGGGATCCAAAGAACACCCAGTATGGAAGTTGTCCTACCTACAGTGTTAACTGTATAGATCGCACCCAGTATATACCATGGGATATGGCTCATTACCCTATCAGTTCGTTCAAAGTTGGGGCCCCTTTGTGATTAAGACTTAGAATTGAAAGTGTTCCTTCTAAAGATCAATCAACAATTTGATCGGATGAGCGGTATAGTCCATGTTTGCAGTGGGATTTAAAATTATATTATTTTATACATAGTCTGTATTTTCACTCGGGACTCGATGTCTAGAAGCCTATTCGCCAAGATTAATTTTACTCTCACATTTTCACACCTCACTTCACTTAACTTCACTTCCCCTCGCTAAATCAACATCAGACAACAACCTCAACCGCCGCCCACCAACAAAACAACACCATCTTCTCCGCCATCTCCACCCCTAAAAAAAACCAAAGAAAAAAAAACAGCAAAACTCCAAGTTCCAGCCACGCTCGTGAGGGGCTAGAACCAGTCGATGGAGAAAATCTGTCGTGTAGATTTTTTTGTCGATTCGAATTCGGGATTTTGTTGACCAACTCTCAAATTCCAACTCTTAACACAGTTTGTCCCGACTAGACCACCGAGTCTAGCTGCCTGCTGTGTTTGATGGTGTTGTATGATGTATTTGTATTTATAAAGGTTGGAAGTGGTTTTTGTATGCGCATATGTACCGCGCCACCCACACCGGTGCCAAAAAGTTGTGAAAGATTCCAAGAAAAAAATAAAATAATAAAATAAAAGATTGAAAAGAAATAGAAAAATGATATGCTCGCAAGTATATAGAAACTCCGCGACGGCATTTCTTCTATTACAAAAGTCCTTCCTATTCGATGTGAGGGCGGTTTCTCTTGAAAACTATATGCTGATAGGCACATTTAAAAACTTGGAGTTTTTTCTGTTACAGAGACTAACCTGTTGAGACAAGAGTCGCCTCCAATGATGAGATATTTAATGCTTATTGGGGTATTTATCATTACGAAGGTTGGTGTGGTGGGATGGCATGTATTAGGAATTGATGTTCTCGTGTTATATTTGTTGGAGGAGGACCTGAGGACCTAGCACAAGATTTTCCTATAAGTCAACCAAACACATAATGATCGATTAGTGATCTATTGGGGTTGTATACGGTTCTATATATTTGGAAAGATCTTTAAATGGGTGTTGCGCAAATGATCGTTGATGTATCGTCATACCACTAACGTTCCTTCATACTGGTCGTCGTCAAGACTCAGCATTATACGTAGATCTTCTTTTAATGCTACAGGCATGAGTAGAGCATGAATGCATGTCAGTATTTTACAACCTTTACTGACTATCAATGACATCAACTAGGAGGAAATAATGCCAATAGCATGGAAAGAAGACGAGGTCAATTCCGAGAAGTCTCTATACCAAACTTCAGAAGCAAGGTCTACGCGATTCAAATTCTTGTGGAATTGCAAACCAACAGAAACGCAAAGAACCAAGTAGCTGAGATTGAATATTTCAAGTAATAATTTCCTTCTACCTACTATATTAATACTAGAGGCCCAAATTCCCAACCGTCCCCCGTTCCCACAATCAATCATCCCAACACCTGGATTCCCACTCGAACAAATGCACTATCGACACAAATGATATTAAGGATAAGGAGTAATTTTCAAAGAAACCCAAAACAAAGGAACTTCGTTTATTTAAAAGTCAAATCGCTCAGGCAGCACAACCGGGGCGACCAGAGTCCATGTGTATATACTGTAACATACCCAGGAACTAATAATCTTGACCCATGACGCCCAATACGTCCTTCCTACTGGCACAAAATCGGCTGCGCCGTCGGTGAATTCATCCATGCCTGAAGTGAGTAATGTAGCTACCCACGTTGTTGCAAGGAAGAAGATTATGTGGAAAAGGGCGTAATTGTATTGTGTGGAATTTCGTTCGTCATCCTTTGCGGTGTTTCCACCCTCACTTTCGTCGTCATCGTCCAAAAGAGCATCAGCGGGGAGACTTCCTTCCTCAACGGCCTGTCGAAGAGCTGCAGCGCGCATCTCACGACGGCTATCCGGTTGCTGCGTGACGAGATCGTGTTCATCATCCTCTGGCAGTCTGATACTTCGGCCTTTTCCTCCTAGAGCTAATCCTTGTGTGGCAGCCCGAGTAGTTGTATATGCGACTGTGAGCATAGTTACAATCGCACCAATGATAATAGATGTCGTTCTAGTGCCTTGGGCTCGAATAAGAGGATTGCAGAGTTTGTCATCTGGCTCCATAGATACGGCTGACATAGTAAGGTATGTGCAGTATATAGCAACCATGGCTGATTGGGCGAGTCCGGCTCTTGGGTTGAATTCTTGTACCATTGGATGAACGGAGACCGACGACACAATGATGAGGAAGATCAAATTGAGAGAGATAGCGGTGTTATTCATCGTACATTGGTTTCCAGAGAAGAAAACAAATTGAACAATGGTCATTGCCAATGAAGCCGCGTACATTCCCAATGTCGATCCGATCAAAATAAACCTCCACGCCTTGGAATCATATGCTTCAATCTGCTCAAGGCAGTACTCGGCCCAGGTATGTGCTAGGTCGACTAGGAGAATAAGTCCGAGAAGGAGGAAGAGTGTCGAGCCCGTAAATGCAATGTAATTGCCCCATACCATAAAGAATCCATCTGGGATCAAAAACGAAAGCACGATCAAAGCTAACCAAGCTATGATTTTCGGGCCCCAAAATCCGTTCTGAAGCGATGCGCGAGGATTTTTCGAAGAGTTGACACCAAGTAGGAGGCCGGCCATCATCAAGTGGAAGATTCCCAGCGCAAAATTGATTCGGTGCACCGCGACCCATCCATAACATTCTCCCTCCGGACAACTGATCTTCATATAATCCAACGTCAATCCTTGTAATTTGTTGATCGCCCATGGTGTTAACATAATCCACGATAATATTGAGTTGATAAGGAGGACGAGAGCGTATGCGATACGAGTGGCAACACTATCAGTTGATCAGTACCCAAAAATTGTATTTGCTTCTCCAACAGTTCGTACCTATTACCACACTTCCCACAGGCGCTACATACTGCAGAACAGGTTGCTGCACCACAGCAACTCGCCGCAAATCCGATGACCTGGAAGTTATAAGTTATCTCTTCGTTTTTGGGATCTCGTTACCGGGTGACTTACAGTTCCCATGCTTGGCACAGCCAACAAAGGAAGTGAAAGTAGAGCGCCCATGTTTGCGCTCTATCTAAGAGGTCGTAATATTATAGTAGCAAGCACGACAACAGATAGGACTCCTTTGGGTCGTTATGAAAGTCGGTAATAGTTGATGGTTTGTTGATCATAAATATTGAAGTTTCAAGTTGTCGGAGTTGATCACGGCAGTGGATGACGCCTCGGCTGCATGATACTTTATCCGCGCGCGGCTGATAAAAATAGTAACTGCACTTATTGTTTTTTGGAACAACCGTATCAAATCATAAAAGGGAGTGCCCGCATTCGGAACACAAGCCTTTTCACTTATTTGCCAAGGACAGCGTTCGTTAGGTCGAAGTCGAGAACCATGGCTGCATATTTGCTTGAGTGATAACACATTTCCCTCTTCTCCTCATTTTTTGTATCTTGCTGGGTAAGCATTCTTTCTCTGTCTACAAGGGCAACACCCCCAATCTATGATGACAGTGGCACGAGATATACTATCTTCCTGTGTATTGGCCCAATTATTCCATACAGATGCAGGAAGCTTGAGCTCGCCAATAGTGAACATCGGTCTCTCCAAAGAAGAGATGATTCTCTTGAGATTCGCAAAGGATCTCATCAATACATTTCATCACAACAGATCAGAAGCATTCTGGAATCAAATTATGCCAATGGCAGTACATACTCGCAGGCATCTGAAATAGACTCTTATGCCCCTCCTCCCCCCCACTCTTCTCAGCAGAGTCATAGCTGATCATCTTCTCAATATCTATCCACCAATAAATGATACTTTATTTCTCAAGTTCTGTGACTGCAATGAGGACTTACCTTGGTTCTCCGCCCTTGAATGGCTGCGGTAAACAGTCTGGCAATGCTGTTCGACTTCATTATGACTAAAGTACCTTTTAACCTCATAAGTATGTTCTTCTCAAATATACCTACGGCAGACATATAGAACTCAATGGGTATAAAGCCACATTATTATCCGCGCGGTTGCTGAAATCAATAAGGCTGCGTTTATTGTCTTTTGGAATGCCCGTAATCAATGCTGATAAGGGATCGCTGCTCCTTTAGGAAGCTGAAGATAACGACACATTACGTGGATGTAGACGAACGCGAAGAGGATATTTTAATTTCTTTCAGACAATCATTCCATCATTTCATCATTCCGACTCAGCTTGGAAAATCACTGTCTCTCTCTATCCCTTTAAATAGATTCACTCCATTTTCTTAATAGATTCTTTCTTTTTGAGCAATGGTCCAGAGGTAAATATTATTCTTATTTTCTCTACAATCTGTATACCGATACCGGAAAGCTACCGACAACTACTCCAACATGTCGGACAAACCAATGCAGACGGCGAGGATAATATCGAGTGTTGCGGCAACATGTATCGCTTTGGCATGCGGGACGAACTATGCCTTTTCGAATTGGGCTCCTCAATTCGCTGATAAATTGAAATTATCCTCGACGGATATCAACCTCATAGTAAGTACCCTTAATGCCGTAGGTCCATGCCTTCAATCGATGCTAACAATGGCATTTAGGGACTATTTGGAAACTTAGGGATGTACGCGATGGGAATACCTATCGGATTGGTAGTGGATTCAAAGGGACCTCGGCCTGCAATATTACTCGGAATCGTATTACTTGCCGCCGGATATTTTCCCCTCTATCAAGCATATATTAAGGGGTCAGGATGGCTACCATTGCTGTGTCTATATTCGTTGCTTAGTGGCTTAGGGGGCTGCTCTGCTTTCGCTGCATCTGTCAAGACGTCAGCGTTAAATTGGCCACACAGTAGGGGAACCGCGACCGCTTTCCCAATGGCAGCGTTCGGACTAAGTGCCTTCTTTTTCTCCACATTCACAGCATTTGCATTTCCCGGAGATGCCGGTCATTTTCTATTGGTCCTATCCTGTGGAACATCAGGAACCGTGTTGCTGGGATTCTTCTTCCTCCGAGTGCTACCACACTCGCACTACACCGCACTGGATTCGAATCGTCTTCACCGAACCAAATCTGAAGAAGGCAAGCATCAAGCACAGAGAGATGCTGCATTGCAACCTGAGCCTGGTATGTCTTCTTTGTCCGTTACGTCGTCAGACTCGGACGATTTCCTAAAACACCATGATATAGAGGCAGATCTACCCGAGACCAGTGTCGCGTTCGACATAGACGAGACCTCCTCCTTAATGTCGAAATCGGATACCGGTGATGATGTGGTAGAGACTAACGCGAAGGATCATGCGCACCGTATAGATATTCGAGGATTTCAAATGTTTAAATGTGTTGAGTTTTGGCAATTATTTGCATTGATGGGCATCTTGACGGGTGTCGGTTTAATGACAATCAAGTGAGTCTTTCGTTCTTATTTTCATGAGCTCAGCTAATAATTCTCACCAGCAACATCGGAAATGACGCACAAGCTCTTTGGCGCCACTACGATGATTCCGTATCAGAAGAATACATAATGCATCGTCAAGCGATGCACGTGTCAGTCCTATCCGTGTGCTCATTTACAGGCCGTCTCTTAAGTGGTATGTTGAACTTCACTGATCCAGATGATCATCCCCACTAACAATATCAAGGCGTGGGTGCCGACTTTCTTACCAAAGTCCTTCGCATGTCGGGTCTTTGGTGTCTCACTATCGCATCTCTCATTTTCCTCGTTGGCCAAGTCGCCGCTCTGAACACCGAAAATCCCCACCTCCTATTTCTTGTCTCCTCGTTCACCGGTCTTGGCTATGGCTTCCTCTTCGGGTGCTTTCCATCGCTTATCGCTGAAGCCTTTGGGGTACACGGTCTTTCGACCAATTGGGGTTTCATGACCCTCTCACCGGTGCTATCAGGAAATATTTTCAACATCTTTTACGGCGTGGTTTACGACCGTCACAGTACTGTTAAGGATGGCGGAGTACGAGAATGCACCGAAGGCTTGCAATGTTATAGGAGCGCATATTTGGTCACCGTGAGTGCGTGCATATTGGGGTTAGTGGTTAGTTTGTGGAGTATTAGATATACGCACATGGCGAGGTTAGAGGAACAACAGAAGTTAGAAGAGGAAGAGAGAGATGATTAGATTAATGCATCTATGTGGCCTCTAAAATGTTGATACCAGCCCTTAGCCAAGCCAGGGTCAGCTTTGAGTTTCAGCAGGAATGTTATGGGTGCAGATGTTTTTCTTCATCGGAACAACCATCGTCCCGCATGTGTTGTTTGGGGGGGGACAACGGAATCGATTCAAGGATTGAAGGAATGATGGATAAGATATTTTCAGGTAGGTATTAGACCAAGGCGCTGGGCCTTTCTGGTCAATTCAAATTTCAAGATTACAGGATATGGGGTTTAGACGGGGACGGTATAGATCTATTATCAATGCGTACGGTGCAAGGTGCAAGGAGCAATTAGAATCGATCGCATTATAGGTTTAGGTTTAGAATGATATGAATATTTGGCGTTCGGTTCAACTTTGTTCTTACGTCTGAATAAATGCGTTTCTCTGGGTGCATATGTATGGAATAGAATGTTTAATAGGTATATCGTAGTTTAGTGGATTATAGCAAATGTGTACAGCTATTTCCTCTCCGCTTTCGCCGGGCTTTTCCCCCAATAAATAAGGTATATAACCCCAAACAACACCCTTCCATTCACCAAACAGATCATCGGGCCGCGCAAACGCGGCCTAAGGCGCCTATGGTCTGTTTGGTCTCGCCGCCAACTCGGAAAACACATACTCCATTTGCGTCGTATCCACCAGCGGTCCCAACCTAATAACGGCGCAAAAAACTCCACTCCATTCCCTTCTCCATCGTCCATTATAAAAAACAATCGTCCCATCCCCGGAGGCGCACCCAATGCCAACATCACCGTCGTATTCTCAACATGAGGCTCAACAACCGTATTCATGAAATCCACCACAAGACCCAAAAGAGAAGCCGGGAAGCAAGCATTGCATTCCAAACGGGATTAGTCTGCGCATGCAAGCAAGCGGTACGTAAATTTCGTCATAACCACAAACCCAATCCCCGCACCGCGTAGATATGCATTCTGCGTCAAAGAACAAGTGACGATTTCACCACTGGCGAGAAGGATTTCCGCTGCGAGTAGATTATCGATTGTGAGGCCGTATTGGGGTGTTAGGTACCCGAATCCCCCCGTCTAAGGTGAGAACCCCGATGTTAGCGTAATTTATGGTTTTGCTGATGGTGGCGAGACCGTTTTTGGAGGCGGTTAAGGATTCGGTGTCCACGGTTATGCTGCGCATGTGGGAGAGGTCGATTATGAGGCCGGAGGTGGCGTGTTCGCCGCAGACGGCTGGGAGGGGTTATGGTTAGCTGGTTGGTGATTGTGATGTGGAGTTCTCGTTTGCTTGGAATCATTCCATCATTTCATCAT
>JWJA01005249.1:0-10400 GCA_000812885.1 Lanzia echinophila
AGAGAGAGGGGGGAGAGAGAGAGAGAGAGAGAGAGAGATGTTTTCTTAGATATCTTGTGGAAGGTTTCTGGTGATACTCTATTTAGCTGGATCTTGGTGAGGATACTGTAGCTCATGTTTCACTGGGTGGGTGGTTTTCTACTCGGTTGTGTGCTCTAAGTGGGGGAGGGGGAGGCATTGGCCGGTTAGACGCAGCATCCTCTCTTATTGGAGCTATTTTGTATTGGTTGTTCTTTCTACTCGTGTTAAAGGATTGTGGGGGGTAGCTAAGTTATTACCGCACGGCTGGCGTGGCTGGTTCTGCTGTTTGCTTGTGCACCATGCTCGATATTTTCGTCTCTGTTTGTTTTGGATCTTGCGTGCAATTATTTTGCGATGGCATGATTCTGGTCTCTTCTGCTGGGTGAGTGGCTTGATTATTATTGTTTGGCAGGTTGAGATACTTTCAGGAATGGTTGTCGTCGCTTGGCTTGATTCTTTTTGGAGGAAAAGCTAGTGAGAGAATGACGATTCTGTCATTGCTTTGGGTGAAGGGAAGGATGGAAAGGCGGGAGGGGCTCCTCTTATTTTATGCGTGGTAGAAGGCCTTAAATCAATTGAGGTAGATGTTAGTGCTACGCGTTTTGGAAACGTGGATTGACTCATTAAAGCGTTTGCATATGAAGAAAATGATTATGGCACCCCAATGAGCAAGATGAAGTGCATGGAACATAGATTAAGGTAACAAGGAGTATTGTTAAAGTCAAGTCTGAGATGTTGGGTTTGAGATGTTAGATTTGATCGACATGCAGAATCGGGTGTAAGATTATGAAGTATGTTGCTTCTCTTGCTTTGACCCATATCAACCTCACCCCCACAAATCGGATGTCCGGGGCTTCTTCACTTTCTTAGATACAGTTTTAGGCGGTATCCCAAGTTCAGCATTAAGATTTTTCACTCTCTGCATAACCTCCACACAAAAGTCTCCATGCCCGGACAAGAATTCCACAAACTCTCCACGATCAATTAACTCATTAACATGTTTCGCCGCGCTTGTTACCACAGTATCTCTCAGTTTGTACGGCTTTACGGTGTTATTCCATACTAATATCGCCGTTTCCGTGAACTCCGGAGTATTCCAGTGCATCTCAAAGCCTCTTGCGCATTTCTCGTCAGCAAGGGTCTTCAGAGCTGGTATCATGTACTTGTCTGCTATGATGTAGACTTTGGCGTTGAAGAGAACAGAAGACGGAGCAGTAGACTGGTGGTTTGGTTCAATCGCGGACACAGCCACTTCATTAGACTGGGGAGGCACCTCCCAATGGTGTGGTAAAAACGGATCCTGAGGCCTATCTTCTTCCGGTGCGGGCTCTATGATTTTCTCACTGCCCTTGTCAGAACCTTCTGGTTTAGCCGCGGTGGATTGATCCTGAGGCTCGCTTGGATTGCTGTATGTCCCGCAATATAGATACTGAATCATTGCTTCAACGACCGCCGTCTCCTCTTCCTCCACGTGGTATATCCCGTCCTCTCCTTCCTGGAGCGCTGTGAGAATAGTCGTATATTTAATCAACTAACTACGTACCTTAAACCCACCATCCATTCCGCTAGCAATTACAGGTGACCTCATGCATACGACCGCACGATGCACATTGAACGCCTTATCGCAGCAGCGAATTTCCATGTCTGAATATCTGCCCGTCTTGTACAGCTCTTTAATCGCATCGAGGGCGTCCGTCTGTGTCATTTTTCCGAGTGTAACAGCAGAGCGAGATGAACTCAAAGTTGCGAAACGTGAGGAAATGGTGGGTACAAATAATTACTTTTCTTGTTAGCAAACAACTCGATTAACCATTGAAACATTGCTCTTACTGCTGCAAAAGAAGCAGCCTATCAGCCGCACAAGGCTGTAGTACTAACAAAAGCGGCAATAACTTTCCCTGCAACCACCTGGAACTTGCATCCTCATTGAGAAGCACAATTTGGGAACAACAAGTAATGACAGCATCCATGAGTTGGAACTTATTTGACCCCAACTCCAAAAATTTGCAAAACAAGTTTCTGCTACCCGCTCGGAGCCGAGCTGTTCCATCTTTGTTTTTATGGAATAAACAGAAAAGGTCGAGGTTCCCAGCCGAATCGAATCATGCTATGCAAGGTCTAAATTGCACCTTGTAGAGTGCAATTTGAACTTCAAGTCAGCTAAGGTGCGATTCGGATTTCAATGCAGCCACAGAAAAGCCAAAATCATCCTACAAATACTTCCCAACTCAAACAGCATCCAACACAACCCAGCAGCACAAAACACAATATTCCCCATCAAAATCCACCCTCCAAATAAACAAAAGTCCCGCCCATTCTATCTATCACCTAGCATACCTCATCAACAGCTTACAACCCTCCTATCCTCTCCTCTTATCTTATATACCCCCATAAACATCACCCATTCGCTAATAACCCATGGTATTGGTAAACTGGCCGAGAGGTCATATGGTGCACTTAAAAAAATCCCTGCGCAGGGATTTCTGTAATCCCCCCGCAAATGGGGGCTGTATTACAGTTTTGCTCTTTTGTTTTGGAGTTTTTTGGGGGCTGTTTTGCTGTTTTGTGTTTTTTGGGGTGTTGATGGTGAGGGGTGAAGTTTTGAAGAATAATTGAGGGCGAGGTAGAGGGGCCACCTGAAGAGAGAGGAAGGTAGGCGACGCGTAAATTAAGAATCGGACTCACTACTTTACTTTTACTGCTGGTATGCCATTCCATGCCAAGAGTTATGCATGCATATATCAGCGCATGCTGTTTTGGGTGATCGATAATATCATATTGAGCTTTGAAAGTGTAGGCAGATGCAATGAAATTTCATGAGACTTCAAACTATTTACTTGTGAATGGACTTCCATTTCTTAAAGATATGAGTATGACCGGCCTCGATGGTTCCGATGTTTCAGAATACCGCTCTTGATTTTACCTACGTAGGTAGTAGTAGGATCGTTTTATTCTCTCTCTTCGAATCTCAAGAGACACTCACTCACTGGCTCTAATAGTCGGACGATTACTGAGACTCTTTTGCACTGAATGCAAATCATGCGTAAATTGCGCCTCCTGAGTCTGAATTTGGATTTAAAGTACCCTATGTTGAATTCATCCATCTAGGATTCAAAGTAATCAACTCCCATCATCAACCGGAATAGAAAACAAACCCCATAACTAGATTGGTAACATGTTAATCAACTCATAGATTATAAGAATGTAGTATCAAATAACAAGACTTCCATTTTCTCTATACTATGCCCATATATCTGCCTCGCCACTACTGCAACACCTTATTCGTGCATAATACCCAAGTCTTAAACCCGCTACTATACCCCTCACCATCTTCCTCTATTTGCCTAATAAGTATTATCCATAGAAACTATAGACAAAACAGGCATCCGCAGCATATACTTGCAGTCATCTACCTCAGAGATATATATGCAAGGGACGCGATGTCGGAGGAACTAATCCTCACTTTTCGATCACGGAGAATCAGAAATAGAATGGGAAAAAGAAGACAAAAAGGGGAAACCCTATATGGTTATAGGCGGTTAGACCACTCTACACGAGAGATCTCTGCCAGTTGCACCAAGTGTAATTGATCTCTCTTGATGAAGGAGTTGCGTTTGCTGGGTTGTCAATTAAATATATTGCAAAGAGTGAAGAGCGTGGTGAATGAAGAATGATATCTTGGTATTATCATATAGTCGTTACATTACATCTCATGTCAAGTTTCCTGCGCGACATGCGAGCCCAAGAGACAGACGATTCGTTAATACGCTGTAGTGATTATAGCCTCTATACGATTTGCTTTGATGCAATTTACCACGTAGACCCCCAGGCCCCCTCAAACAACCTCCCACTTCGCCAGCCTCCCTATCATCTCTCCCGCATTCCTAACAATACACAAACTCCCATTCTTCACCCCCTCTCTCCTCACATCCTCAACCACCTCACGCACCAACACCGACCCAATAGCAACACCCTTGCCCTCCGCCAGATTAAATTCCCCCGTCGTCACAAACCCAACCACATGATCCTCATCCGGCACCAACGGATGTCCATCGCCATCTTTCTCCTTCGGGTACGGCATTGCAGGGCTATCCAAGAGCTGTTGAGCTAGGAGACGAACACGCTGAGGGACGGGGATGTTTAATGGGATGCGACCTTGGGGTTTGTGTTTCTTTGGGTTTGGTGGTGGTTTGGATGTTGTGGGGGCGGGCACGAGGGAAAGCCATTGTTGGCGTGGCGTAGGTGTAGATGTGGTGGTGGTGGAGAAGCTGATGTTGGAGTCGCCACTGGTGGGTTGCGGTGAGGATGGGAGACGGTATATGCGTGCGCAGGGAGAGGCGACACCACGAGAGAGAAGGGTGATGCGGATTGTAGTGATGGTGGTTGCCGATGGGAGGTCTGCGGTGGGTGATGAGAGGAGTGAAGTGAACTGTTTACTGGGAAGATGGCTGAAAGGATTATCCGAATTCTGAACGGGTGGCTCCTCAACAGTTGGGTCCTTTTCCTTTTCCTTGTCCGAGTTCAAGGCGCTTTCTTCCTCACTAGGTCGAACCTCTATTCCAGCCACTTTCTCAAAATCACAAGCCCAACCCAGACCAACCTCGCCCTTTCTCCCACCACCAAGATCAAGAGATTTCCATTCCACTCTCTTTCCTCTCGGTCTCTTATCCCATTGTCGTTTTCTCTTCTCTCTCTGCTCAACTTCCCAAGCATAGCCGGCATTAGTTCCAGGGTAATCTCCCGGGAACCACGGAACGCCCTGCTCGAAATGAATCTGTCTCAATTCTTGCAGACCTCCAAGCCGAGGGTTACCTCCAGAAGAAAGTGGATAATGTACGAGGCCGTACCAGAAAGGTAGTATGCATTTCCATGGCGCAAGAAGTGTCCAGCTACCATGTGCTGATGGTTTTGAACTCATTCTGGATGAGAGAAGCATGATTGGTATTGAAGGATCCCGATCAGTGATGGATGGAAAAGTACCCGGTGGAGCTAGAGCTTTGCGGCGGTTGAGGGCTTTCTGAGCAGGTAGACGGGTTGCTTTGTATCGTATATCTCGATCAAAGAGCCCTGACGAGGCGGCAGACTTATCCGCTGACCACGAAGACAATCTTTCGACTAGAGCGAAGTTGGCTTCTTCATCAGCAGGATCAGGAAGTGCAATTTTGCGAGGTGGATAGCGTAGTCTAGGATCCATTACGGAAAATGATAAGATTGAATTCGCGGGTAATGCTGCAGAGTTTGTGACGCCAGCCAGAGATGTGAAAGTCTGTGCATGTGGCTCCCTGATATCATCTGATTCATGGTATGGGTGAAGGATCCCGAGTAAAGTCTCCGTGGAGCCTGGGCCTGTTATTTCAATGCTTCCAATCTCGAAGCGAAGATCTTCAAGTTGGACACTAGGCCGTTGCAGTTTTGAAAGGCGGAGTAGCTCAGTCCAGGTCTCAAGGAATGCAGCAGGGTGAACTCTGATAAAGACTTGTCTTATTTGCTTTTTCGATACATTGGTAGCATTTTCATCTGAGGTTGTCTCGGCGGGAATATCCCAAAAAGCCACAGCTGGAGCAATCTGTACCGTCCGATTCATAAATTGCTTGCTGAGCCAACCGTTCCAGCTCCTTCTCCCTCCCCTCCATTTCTCACCCTTTGCAGCACTTATATTCATTTCAGGTATTCCTAGAGCTAAGAGAACCTTTCCGATACTCTCCATTGGACCTCTTAGAGCAATAGTACTCATGTAACTCATATCCCAAACCACCGCTCCTCTGCTTCCTCCTGCCTTGTGTGTTGGTCGATATGATTTTTCGGTTGGGGTGAGCGGTATAGCCATTCTCCACAATGGATTCTTTGGTTCTGTCATTGTCGCCCTCTTCGCATGCCACAAATGTGTAGGTAACCAAGTTTTGTGAATTTGACGCTTGCGGAATTTGGATTTGGGCTTCGGCGGTTCATTCAGTACATTCTTTCGTATCTTTGGTCTAGCAGCTCTTGTTGTAATATCTGCAGTGTCAACACTTTTATTAGAAACTCTCTTTTTCTTTGCCAAAATACCCAATTTCTTTGCTGTCTCAGCCCGTATGCGAGCTCTTGAAGTTCCAGGTTTCCTCTTGTTTGCTTGCACAGTTGGTGTATTATCTTCTTTCATCTCTCTTGCGCCCCTCCTCTGAAGACGTTTGGGAACTCTCTTCACATTGTGACTGGCTGTTCTTCTCCTCATATCCCGCGGTACTTGTTGAAAAGCTCTGGTAGTCAAAGCATTTTTTGACCTTTGCATGCCATCTTCCAAGGCCTTTATTTCAAATTCTCTTGCTTTGAGAAAAGCTTGTAGATCAAGATCTCCATTATTAAGTGCTGCGTCGGCCGTTTGTGTCTGGATTGATCGCGCATCTCTTGTCTTCACGCGCTTTACATCGCGTCCCTTTCCAGCATCTTTCTTCGTATTGGTAGTTGATTGAGGTGGATCTTTGCGCTTATTCGAGCCCATGCTACCACTCTGCACAATGCGTTTTTCAGGAGGCATTGTATCTGTTTCTACGTCATATCTTCGTGTGGTAATTTGTCATTGATGTTGAGTCAAAATACTTAAATTTTATTTTTTGAACTATTCTGCTGTTCTGCCCATTCTGCCGAGGGCGGTGGACTCTGCAATTCCTCATATATTACATGGAATCATCAGCCAATACAAAGTTTCCATATCATTTTTTTATCTCAACTTGTAGCAAACAAAACCAGTGTTGTGTTATGGGTGAAAGTCCAAACCTGTATGGGGATTAATTTTCGTGACAAGTCATTGAGATGTGGTGATATTGACTGTGTAAAGAGAAGCTTGGACAAAATCTTTTTGCCTTTTCAAGAATGAAGTATATGAAGGAATTTCAGAGTTTTTGCCCTTTGTGTTACTTTAGACATCTCCTTCTCTTTCTCAAGAATGAATGCTTCTTCACACCTTCCCATGGCTTCAAAAAGTATCTAAACTTATATATAGCAAGCTGTTCCTACCTTTCTTCTGCTATATCAATTTCATCGGAGCTAAATTTAAACTACCATGAGCATCCCTGTGCCCGACACGAAACCGTCCTTCGAAACGTTCAAATTTCCACCTTTGCAACCATCAACACCATCGCATCATCATGAACTGCCTCCATTCTTACCTCAATTAGTAAATAACCACTACGAGCCTATTAGCTTGCCAAGACCTGTGCAACCTTCTGGATTTGAGTCAGCCGGCTACTATCCTTCCTCGACTGCTAGTGCCTATTACGAGTCACATGGGGAATCGCCGCTGGTGTCATTCCGTCCAATGAGCGAAAATGCGTCCGTAAAATCGTCATACCATCCCTCAATGCTCCGCCACGAAGTAAAAAACGGCTCGCTCCTCCATAGCGCATCAACATCTTACTCTCACCCCGCCGATACTACGCTCGCCACACAGAGAGCTCCTCCATGTCCGCAATGCAAAGGCCACAAGTATGGCTTCACAGCTTACTTCCACAACTCCAACATCTTTATCGAACCGCCACATGAGCTACTTATCTGCATCGAGCAATCTTATCTCCTCCGAAATAGACTCAAAAGTCTTTTGGTCAATTACGTTCTCAGACCGGTTGATCAGCATCGCTTGCACGCGATCAATGAAGAGATTTTGGAGTGGCAACGACGGGTGGAATGCTTGGCTAGAGAAGTTTTCATCTCTTCCGATGGGTTCAAAATGAGTATGGATGGCATTGAGGGATTGAAGAGATGGGTTGAAGGGATGGTGAAAAGATTGTGTGATCATGTGAATGGGGTCGAGAGGATGGTGATTAGAAGTGGTGAACTAACGGGTTTGTTGGTGGAGTTTAAGAAGGTCTGGGAGGAGGTCTGGAAAGGGTTCCTGCTGGATAGGAGAAATGGTCAGAGGAGATCGCAAAGGTTATCGGCAGCGAGACCTTCGGATACTGATGGGTCGAATCTTGATTCAAGTCCGACTAGTGTCTGAATTTTCATTTTCTGGCTGATAGTTCTAGCGTAAAATCCAGGTACATGGTTGAGACTTTTCTGGCATTCGGCCATAGTTGCTCGTTGTATTCGTAAACTTTTTGGGTCGAAGTCTGTCCTAGCATTTCGTTTTAGAATGATGAAGTGGATCGAAGGAATAGAAATGGCATTTGCAGGTTTACTACCACGTTTTGCCGCCGACATGATTGAACGGGCCCAAGTGAAAGCACCCATCGGCAATCATTCCCTTATATTCCATATTCCATTATCTCCCGTGTCAGATTTCATGGCATTAGCGTTGTAGAGCATTTTGGAATTATAGCCAGGTTAGGAGAAAGTGTGCAATATAAGGAAGGAAGCTCAACAGATGGCCGATCCCAATCTACCTCTATTGGCATCACACCCGCCTCAGTTGAAATTGAAGATATCGCTATTTCAAGCACACAAAGTCACAGATGTTCTTAGCCGGTGATGGTCTAAAGAAGGTCTGCTTGGGTAAAGATTGTTGACTGTCATTTTGAAGCTGTAGAAAACTCTGTGTTCTGCTGAGAACTACTCCGGATGATAGAATGATTTGTGGCATTCGCTTTTAAATTTCTAATCCATTTCCTGCACTGAACTCTTACTGACGCATCGTTCTGAGACTCGGATCACCAAGATTTCATCGGATCTGCAGTTGACGAAAGTCATGAACATAGTTAGCAGGATACGTCTTGCGTAAGGCATACCAAAAGTCAGTCATCCAGCCAGGACTTCTAGTCTTGCACATACCATACACACACTCTCTTTATATCGCCCCAACGCACTCGTACATCAAGATGGACTGCAGATCTGGGTGGGGGTTTTGCTTCTTGTCTCAAGGCGACCAGCACACCGAGAATATTTGGACATGGCGCAATCCAAAGGCCTTTCACGCAACCGCTCATCATTTGTGGCCATTATCACACAAATCTTGAAGTTGAGAGGAAACATGAGATGGATTTTGAAATGGAGATGCTGAAGTGTTGAGCCATAAAGGCAGATAAGATGCAATCAACCAAAACGGAGAGCTGAGGAGCGCCCCTTCACAACCCAACCAGTTTCATTCGGCTATATAATCCCAATCAAATGTTAGCCTCTCTTTTCCAGTATATCAATGAGTCTTTCATAATTAATATCTACCATTGTGCCTGTCCAGATTCCATCCACTTGTCTTTCACATTTCCTGTCTCGGAATCTAACAAGGTGTACTTATAAATCATCTAGCAAATGACCTACTGTCTACCGACAAGCATAGTGAATCTCTCGGCTCCACACTCCTGCCGGCACTCCTCTCCCGGTCCTCTCCCCGCAATTCGGCTATTGAAAAACTGGAGTTGATAAGTTGAGGTTAATCATAATAACGTGCCAATAGTGAATATAATTCCTCATAAATGCTCATTCTCAACAAGTTTAATGACAAAATTAATTTTAAATTCACTGAGTATGTACATTTCACCAATCATAATCCTCCCTCCTGTTTTTACTAATTCAGTTTACGCACACAAACTTCCAAAACTTACGATCCCACTGATAGGTATAATAACCCACAACCCAGCTCAAGATCTCAACAACTTCCACCTTCAAATTTCTATCAATCCTTCAGACTTTTGAAGGTAGACTTCCGAATTCGAATCAATACAATCAGCAACTTGAATTCAAGCAATAAATTTGCTAGATCTCTGACAAGAATTCGAATTACTCAAATTTGTTAATACTTTGGGCGAAGTTCAACAGTCCCTTCCCTGGTAGTCCTAGATCGAGACTTCCACATTTTGTTTCCAACTCCACAGCTTTCTTTCTGATCCAACCCAACCCGCGTATTGCAAAATTTATTCAAACTCCAATCAACCTCTCTATTCCACATACTACTTTTCTTCAATTCTAAACCTGTCAAAAATATCCATCTTCCATTCTTCATCAATACTACCTACTACCTAATTTTCATACCATTTCCTTCGAGTAGAGTTCTTCAATCTAGCTCGACAGGATATCAAATTACTTCCTCGGATCCTATCAAGATAAGAAGAAGGAGAAAATCTCCAAAAGAAGGTAAATTCTTTTCTTCCCATCAAAACTATTCCTCCTCAGATAAAAAAGTTGGTCACTCACAGCTAAATCATCCATCAGAGCTCATCCAAAAATCATACATCAAAATTCATCTCTGGTTCATCTATTGACCAGAACTCTATTCATCAGAAGTCAAACATAGAAATCCATCCATCAAAAGAACGAAACTACTCAAACCTAACCAAATCGCAACTAACGCAACATGTCGACCCTCAACCTCATCACCCCAGGATCCACCTTCCACCCCTTCGCCCGCTTCCCCCCCGAGCTCCGCAACAAAATCTGGCGCAAGAGCGTCGTACACTTTCCCCGCACCA
>JWJA01005250.1:0-12782 GCA_000812885.1 Lanzia echinophila
GCGTTAGTAACTATGCAGTTCCCATCTTGGCTAGTTGTAACATGTGGGTGGCTGTTGTGCGGGAGGAACTTATCTGCGGAACCATGTTGAGCATGTGGGTGCTATTTGAGATGCCGAAGAGGAGGAGATTGACTGTTTGCAGAGCGATGGATACCGTGATCTCGTTTCTTGATACCTGTACTCCAGCGTAGTAAAAGATTGTTGCGGTAACGAAAAGTGTGATTCCATTGGTGAGACCGAAGAATAAACCGGCGTAATTTGCTCGCTTGGTTCCTACTTTGTAAGCGTCATCTGTGGCTTTGTTATGCTTCTCCGTGAAATAACCTTCCAAAGTAAAAGCCCGTACTACTTTGATATTGGAGAATGTTTCGGCAAATGTGCTGCTGGAGACTTCGGACGCATAATTGTACTTATGCTCCCACTTCGAACTGACTGCAGTGAAAATTCTCGCAAGGCCGAAAATAAAAGGTCCGCATCCAATAGTAACTAGAGTAAGCTTCCAAGTACTAACAAAAGCCCATACGATGGAGATAAACAGCATCCAAAAAGCCGTGAAAGTAAGACCAGCAAAACGACCAACAATATTCCTCATTTCTTCTGCATTCCTATCCAACACCTCATTCAGTCTTCCTGGGGAATTTCTCGAATCCTCAAACCACGATTTCGGCTGACTGAGAATTCGTTTCAGCGCTTCGACACGCAGTGCATTAACCCAAGCTTGAGCGGCATGTTCAAGTGCATAATGCGAAATGAAACATGCAACACCGTCAACGATTGCAACGCCGAGTAATGCGAGCGACCATTTTTTAGCATCTTCGGATCGATTGGTCGACTTGTAGAAGACGTCGAGAAGTCGTGCGAATATAATTGAGAAGGCGGGGGTGGAAGCTGCGTTTATGAAAGCTGCGAAAAATCCGATGAGGAGAATGATGCGGTCTCTTTTGTTCAGGACGGGCCAGACTGTGCTCAATATGTGCGTCAAAGATGCTGGCTTGATTCTGCCTTTGCCATCTTTTGACGAAATATTATACCTGCTAGATTCTTCTTCCTTCTCTACATCAGAATCATCATCAACAAGCTCGGGTAGAGGAAGATCCGTTCTAATGGAAGTCGGCCGTCTTCGTTTCGGTGACTGCTCTATTTCATCTTCATCCGACTCTTCGAAAATCTCATTCGAGATATTTGAGATAGACAAAGACTTCTCCTCGCGATACATAGGAGGAGGTGTGGGAAATGAAGAACGTCTATAATAACTAGGCGGTCTCATACTGTGTCTCCGAAATTGGGGTGGAGGTTGAGGTGGGGGTCCTTGGAAATCTTGGAATCTTGCACGAGGACTTTCATTTGGATTCGGAGTCGCCCAGATGTTTTCGGCCCTCAAGTCGTTCGCAAACGCCGAAGCATAGCCAAAAGAAAGTCGATTGTTTGAAAAGTCTATGGTTCGTTTGTCTCGTGGCATTGGCAATAATGAGCTGTCGAATAACGTAGATGCGTTTGAGAACCGGGACGTCAAAACGTCTCCGAAGCTAGTAGAACTTGGTGTCATTGGTTCCGATTTCCTTCTCGGATGCGACGGTTTCGACCAGCCAGGGCTTATCGGACTTTCTTCTTTTGGTGCCTCTGGTATGAGTGGGAATGTTGCAAAAGTACCATTAGCCTTCGCAGATAACTTCTTTCGATATCCCTCTTGGACGACTTGGCTATTCTCCATGACATAAACGTAATCATCATCCAAGATCTGAGAGATGTCATGGGTGATGATGATTGTCGTCTTTCCCTTTCTCAATTGCCGAATGTTCGCCATGACTTTGAGTCCACAAGCCAGATCAAGAGCACTCGTTCCTTCATCTAGAATAAGAATTGGTGCATCACGCAACATCGCTCTGGCCAAGGCGACCCTTTGCTTTTGTCCTCCGCTCAATTGTCTCTCCTTTGATCCAACGACGGTTTCGAGTCCTAATGGCAAAGTAGCAATCACTTCGTCCAAGCTCGCTTCCTCGCAGGCGTTCATGATGTCGTCTTCGTCACTAGCACCTTCCTTGCCAAACTCTATGTTCTTTCGAATAGTCTCGTTGAAGACTACGCTTTGCTGCAATACCAAGGTGATATTTTGCCTGACCCAATCGGTATCAAGGTCTTGTATAGGATGGCCATCGATTAGGATATGGCCCTCATCAGGGTCGTAGAATTTCAGCAACAAATTGCCAAGTGTACTCTTTCCGGAGCCACTCTTGCCAACGACGTAGGTTGTTTCACCAGCAGGAAAAAAGAACGTCGAATTGATAAGCACATTTTGTTGTCGGTTCGAAGGATATGCAAATGTAACCTGGTCTATGATTAGCAGGGATGAAGGACCATGCCCATGACCAAAAACTTACATCATTGACTTCAATATCTCCACTACACGAGGTTGGCTTGATGGATCCTTCGAGCTTGCATACACTCCTTCCACTATTCACTTGGTCCATGATCGACTTGAGTGTTGCTGCGGCAGACATACCTTTTGCCAAGACAAGCCACTGAGGCAAGATGATTTCGAGGTTTTGCATGCCCATCAGACAGGCATAGAAGGTGGTAAGAACGCGCCCAGCATCCAAACCACTATCAACCAGGGCGATTCCATACCAAAACCCTTGAACAAAAATCGCGACTATCACGAATTTCGTGATTCCAAATTGTAATGCGTTACACCTAGCCTGCACCATATAATGAACTGTTGATCTCTTGATTGCTGAGAGATATTGCCACGCTTCTTGATCTTCACCATTGAAAGCCTTGACCGTATCGATTGCAGTGATGGCCGTATTCGCAAACTTGGAAGCTTGTGTGAGTTCTCGTTTTTGCGCCTCGATTGCCGGTCCAAGTTTTCTGGAAAGTAGCCAGAGAAGTGCGCCTGTGACGGGGAATGTTACGACGATAACGAGAGTTAATTTCCATGAGAAGAAAAGTGCAGTGCCGAGACATGCTACCGAGCTGATGGTTTGGAAGACACAAAATCCTAATGGCTGTGATACTGATAGTTGGAACTCTCGTACTTGACTATATGATACTTAGTAGTATTCTTTGTTGACGAGATGCTACACTTACGTTTCTATTCGAATCAATAATGAGCCTACACCATCCTTTCGTAGATCGTACCACTCCAAATCCTTGTCTAGCATGCCACTAAAAAGCGTCTCACGGACGGTCCTAGCTTGTACCTCTCCAAACACCATCCAAGAACTGAGGAATAACTGCTCAAACAACCATGTCGCTCCTCCCAATGCCGTTACAGCTATGCACCAAATCGCGACTTGATGCAGAGTGTCATGAGAGTCGCTGGTGCCGGCTCCGTAGTTCGTTAGGGCGTTGAATATATTTCCGAAGAATATTGATGATATAGGTTTGAGAATGCCGCTTAGTATCGAAAGTATGATGCACCATATCAGGCCTGCCACATGCTTTTTGGTGGTGAATGCAAATAATGAACGTAAAGATGGTTTGGTGGCATCGTCTTCTTGGTAATCATCTTTCACCTCGCGCATTTCGATTGATGAGGGTTGATCCTCATCATTTGTTAGAGGCATATCTGAATTGGAACGCTTGTTTCTTTCGTAAATCTTCGGGTCTTTATTCAAGGAGATCGTCATGGTGAACGTCGGAAAATCACTATATGTAACGAATGGTTGTGTACGAAAAGTAATCTACAGAATGAGAAGAGAAGAAAAGTACATATAGGTACAAATATCACGAAATGGAAATTTCACATAAGATTGAGTTGCATATACAATAATACTAAGCAGTATAATACCTTTGGTTGAGGATTGATGTCGACTTCCCCTTAGCATTGTTCCTTAAGCGAACAATACAATATCCAAAGAACAATACAAACAGCACCAAACAGCGGCAGCAACCGCAGTGAAGAAAATATTCTTTGAACACTGGTATTGCATAATATTTCTTTTGTAATTCATGGTAAAAAAACGATCAAAGGGTATTCGCCAGAATACGATCACAAGGAGGGTACCTATTTACTACCTGATCAATTCCAACAAGAGACTTACAAAATTGAACCATTGCCTGTCTATTTTTCAGTCAGTGATGATATTGATTCGAACTCGAGATTTTCTCAAGGCTTTGATTATTGCAATTTGCTGATACTTCGAGAAATGTTCCAGAACTAGTATCCTTTCTCTGGATTTAATTAGAACCACGTTCTCACCCCACTCCTTAATTTGTGACCAAGTAGTCAGGACCGACTAGTCTAGTCTATGACATATGAGTGGCCTTTTCTTTGTATAAGAAAACTAGAGATGCAAGACTTGAAACTGTGAAGATTTAGAATCTCGGAACGGCCGATAGGCACTGGCTGCGTCGCTTATTCATGTCCGTATTCACTGGATGCTGTACTTCACCCATAGAACAATAGAAGCAACCCCCATACAGCATAAGAGACGATAACTAGATGACGATCTTATTCCCTTATCATATCTTCGGCGATAGGAAATAGGAACAAGAATTTGTTTCGATTGCTGATCAAGTGGCAGGATATAAGTAAATTGCCATGACGTTCACCCATTTGTGCCGAATGTCCATTGTGTGGAATTCCTACAGGTAGGTCATTGGTCTCTCTTTGGATAGAATCCCAGCGGGTATTATAGCATGTAACGTCGAGGCCGTCGCTCCATTTGGCAGTTTCGAGCGATATACAGTTCCCAGAACACCCACGTTTGAGCTCATCTATGAGCAACGAAACTGGAAGCTTTCAAATTCTGCGACCTGGAAGCACAGCACTTCCAGAAGAACTTTAAATTCCGACCTTCAAAGATTGGGTTCGTATTAATATATGGTCCGCATGTATGAGTAAACCTGAAGCATTTACATCGAGGTGATCCGCATCTCCCATTATCGCCTTGCGTATCTCAAGTTTTCTTCTCCGATGTATTGACGACAGCGTTGGTCTTGGGTGGCGGGCGTTATAAGTTCAAATAAACCAACTCCATTCCACAAACAGGATGTGGACATCCGCGCAACGGCCGTATGTTCTAACGGTATATCAGTGCAGAATCCGACCGCACACGGCCGCACTGGAACGCACAATCCATTTTCTTGGATTTCTATGGACCCGCGGGGCCTAGAGACCTTCCGACGATGTCTCATACAGCTTTGCCATTTCGTACTTGCTCGGGAATAGGGAATATTGTCAGGAAATCTATATTGTTCCAAAACGTTCCAAGACATTCCTCATCGCTTACGCATTCTTCAACCGAATCCAGGGACTCCAATGGTTTTCATTGGCGTATACCTCCTTCAACGAAACGCGGAACCTTCTAATCATCGCGGAATGAGCAGCAGGCTTGGGGACCCCCATCTTCAACATGCTTATAATGCTTGGCAGCTTCCCTTGCGAGGGGGATCGACAGTAGATTCGTTTATTTTGAGTTGAGGTTCGTGGGGGTGTTTGAGGAATGCGAGGAATGTATTGTTTATGATCGGGTCAGTCGCTTGAATTGGAATAACATTGGGACTCACCTTACAGTGATGCATGCATCTGTTTGTTGTTTGTCAACCTTACAAAAGTGGCAGAGGAACTGGTCAGGGAATTTTGCTGCTTCTGTAGTTATCAGACGTTGGCATTAACTGACATGTCTGTATTTTTGTTGTCTTATAGATCGTCTTCTAGGGCTGTAGAACCTTGGAGTATCAAAATTAATTCACAAGTCGAAGTTTAGCAAGAAAGGTAATGGGATAAGAAAACAGATAGCGATTTTAAAATTGTATTTGATATTAGCCTATTAACCGCCGATGTGCCGACGTAGCAATGTCAGCCACCACTGTACCACCGAGATCAAGCCACAGCGCCGTTCGTAGCCCGTCATTCTCGGGCAGACCCGAAACAAAACATTGGGCTGCCATGCGTTCCTACATACGAAATTAAATTAGAATCACGAAGTGAGACATCGTGACCAAAGAGCTCGCTGCCGAGGCAACTGAAACGCCATATACAAAATCAAATTGCCGATACCGACAGTATCCTGATGATTAACAAGCTACATGCTCAAGCCTAGGCATCTGTGGTCGTAAGTGAAAGGCAAGCAACCTTGTTAACTCGCGACATTCCGTTTCCTGTCTCAAGGCAGCTTCCGATAGAGTAGAAGAATCGTCACCAGCCGGTTCAACCTCATAGCTTTGTTCATGGCAGCCATCAACCACCAGGAAGGTGAACGCATGATCGAAGTAAATGTCTTCTTCGGGGTCCAAAGCAAAGGATGTCTCAAACCTCACTGTGAGTCTAAGTTTCCTGACCTTGAATTTTCGGAAAGCCTGAATCCATCCTAGGTTGTGATCGTCGATCATACTTCTTGCTTCTGAGATACTCGTGGATACGAACAGGTCCAGTTGGTCGAGAACGAGATGCTTTGCCAGGTATTTGAGGGAATGAGCATGGCTATCGAAGAATTGTTGGTCGTCAATGCCGCTTCCTATAGCAAGCTTCTTAATCGCCTTGTGAATAGCTGGTCTCTCCTCTAACATATCAACAGTCGAGGCAATATCCATGGAACAGAAAGTTTGGTCGAGGTAGATGTTCCTCCAGAAAATATCTTGTAGTTGTTTTCGCATGCCTTGGCTGACTCTAGACATTCTCTCCAGGGTTTTGCCATTCGTGAGGCAGGTGACTAGATCACCACCCGTAGCCATTGATCCCATAATACTGTACTGCACATGATATCCATTACGGAAGGGATGGCATTTTTGGCCAGAGCTAGCAAATGAATAAGCACTGAGCTGGATGTAGCCGTCACTGCGCCCATTCTGGCGGACACCATTGACGACATGTTGGATTATCAGAAGTTGTATCTCTTGCGGTAAGTCGAGGTATCGAAATGGAACAACAGGAGCCCTGCTCGCGTTAGTAACTATGCAGTTCCAAGTTGAAAAGTAAAAACAACTCAACGATATTTTAGGGAACTTACACTGAATCTAGTCTGCACGGCTTCTTATATGGCCAAACAAAACAGAAATCACCATATCCTTTACCAACATGTGACTTGTCGCGTGAAGTTTGATCCACCTCTTCTTGGGTAGCGATTTTCCTGGGCGATATGATACCATTCAACGTGATCAATACCCATTCAAGAAAGCCGATGATGTTGAACATGTTGAACATGCCGAAATATCGCAAGTTTGAGCGTGTAGTCGTATTGAATAAATGTGCCGACCGTACTTGAACACCAATACACTGTTGCAAGATAGATCCCACATGCGCCATGTAGTGTAAAGATATTCGATATATGGTGTACTTGGTATATGGTAAAATAAATAAATAAATAATTGTTTTCAAAGTAACTTATACTGCCACTTCCACTCCATATTCAGATGAAATTGGATGATGTAGTGAATATAACAATCTATCGATCCCCCGATCTTGTGCAGCCAATGCGACTGACAGTTCAGGAAACTGCGGATTGTCCATCTCGAAAATGTATGTTTCATAGTTCCAGACTCAGAGTATTGAGTACTTATTCTCAAGTATGTTCTTTTCCAAATTGTCAAAGATTACTCAGTATATAGACATTCTGATCAAATGGCTATTTGAAGGAAGTTACTTAACCAGAGCTACGTCATTATTTCTATAAACTCAATCGGTCATCGGGGAAGCCATCTTAGCTAGTAGATAAGAATATCAATACCTAGGTAGCGATAACCTTATTTGGTACTTTCTAAACACGGCCAAAAAGAAAAGAAGCAAAACAAACTTGCAATGAAGCCCAGTCAGCCAAGCCATCTCAGTTAGACCATAATGTTCATAATGATAACCTAACCGCAGACCTCACCACCACCGAATATACTTCTTGGATAATGACATACGCATAAAGACATATATGGAAGCAATTTCATCAATATAACTATAAATAGGTTTCATTTCCCAACCCATGAATGTATATATCCACCCTTGATGAAATGAATTTCAGCCAAATATTCCGGTATGCCTACCGCCTAATTACGAGATTGAAGTGGGACTAAAGCAAGGTACCCGGCGGTTACAACACAATAACAATACTCATAAGGCTGAATCCAACAAGATTTTACGTACAATAGCAGATAAATTGGAGAGTTTACAAATCATATTTTCATATATACAAATTAACTAATCGGCGTGTACAGGTATCTTCGAATCCTACACCGATGATGAGGGTTGATCGGGTTCGTTCGCATTATAGGACCAAACATGACCCTCGGTGGTTGCTTACTAAAAACGAAAAATAATTAGCGGTGAAAATATCACAATATATAAATAAAGAGGAGGGTCAAAATGCTATATGGAAGAAGTGGGATATTATAATGGTGTAATTACACGAGGGAATGGATTGACTTGAACATGTAAATTACAGTATGCGCCATGGCTTAAAGGGCACATTATTAAAGGGCAGTTTCCTATTCTGATGTTAAAAAACAGAACCCCTTTTTCTAGTCTGCATTTGAGTATCTGCCAAATCAGATAATTCCTGGGCGAAAATTTCTTTTTGAAATGATAAAATGGTCTTGGGTAATACTATCAGACGGTTACCTATTAGGTAGCTCATAAGTTACGCGCCGGGCCTTGGCTAATAAGTACTATTCCGAACTCTTCAGAACATGGTTGTTATGATAAGAATACCTAGGTAATATACGATACAGTGGTATTATACAATATCTCAGTCAATAACGTGTTGTCGGTCCTATAAGCAAAAAGATATATATATATATTACTTTCTTTCCAGGTCATTGTTATAGCTGTCGTCTTTTTAAGAATGGCATGAGGTCTAAAGCTTCCCAATGATTCGAAGGATCATCAGGAGGCCAATCCCAGAAGTACCTAGTTCTAAAGTCTATTGGCAACTAGGGGCAGTAGTGGGGTACCTACCCGTTGTAGATATCTCCTTCCACTCTAGTTCATGACTTACATAAACGTAAAATAAATTCCCGGAACAGTCTAATTGGTCAGCCGAGCTTATCACATACACGTTCAGGGCGAATAGGTCTCATTGCATTCACACGTGTATTTTTGCTTCAAAAATCTTCAAAGGTTACAGTTACTGTACTTTTATCAATTTCCATTCACAAAAGACAACATTGTTGAGTACACTTCCTATTCACTACCAAGTATATTCACTACCTACTACCTTTATACTCGATTTGCCCATAAAGTTATGGTCTTTCTAAATGTCTCTTTCGGATTGGCACAATGGACCCTTGGCTTTTGGAGCTTGGATTCAGCCAAATTACCCACCCGTAAACAAAAAAGAATGGATTCAACGAACATCCCAGAATCTTAAAAAATTATGGACTCTTTTCTTTCCGCTCCGCGCGATTCTTAGAGCAAGGTCCATGCTTAATACCGGGATTCTGGTATAAGAAGTGAAGATCAAGCTACATAGAGTATATACAAGTACACAGACTGCAAGTACAATATTCTAGAGCGCGCATGTGTTTTCCCATTTTTGGAATTATTTCATGTAATTATACATAGCGGTAATATCAAGTGATACAATCATTGGTCAGACAATTAATGCACTGCACCTCTCCTTCTCGAAAATGGACGAACAAGAGTGGAAAGAACTTGGCACGTTCCTTCTTCCGAAATATCTATCGTACTTAAGACTTTGAAGTTGTCAAATATTCGATTCAGATTGACTCCACGCATATACAAAATGACATCAAGTGAATGATCTATTTACATGGGAAGGATCGAAGACCAATCCAGATGGAAGGGTCGAATCCTATCAGTGACCCACGCAACAGGCCCACGATTCTTATGGGCGGATTCTTAGAGAGCCGCCGCCAAGGGCTCCGCAATTACACCCACATGCCATAACCACACAACATACCATAACTGCATTCCATACCCATACCCACATAGCCCTATGTTGTGGAGAACTTATAATAGACCTCAAGAACACCCCATTCCTTCTTGCAACTTGTATGTGAACTTTCACACAACAATCTTTACCGAATACATACATAGTAGATCATGAAACGACTTCCATTTATCTCACTATTAGCCGCCGCCGTCGCGGCTGACACCGATTACACGCAATATGTAGACGTATTGTACGTATACCTTACTTCTTCTACCAACACCAAGCATATCAACTAACCAATTTGCAGTACCGGTTCGTCAGGTGGAGGAAATGACTTTCCCGGCGTGGCACGACCATTCGGAATGGTGAAGTTGGGACCCGATCTTCTGGTTATCGGCACCGACTCTTATTCTGGCTATCTTGACGTCGGCCAGTTTTCAGGCTTCAGCATGATGCATGAATCGGGCACGGGTGGTGCACCAAAGTATGGGACCGTCGCTCAATTGCCTCTTGTTGGTTTATGGTCGGATCCTTTGTCGGGCATTACGGTGGGTAGAGCGGTTCCGGATCAAGGTTCTGTGGGATATTATCAAGCGCAAACGACTGATAATGTTGTTGTGGAACTGGCTGCTACAGCTCGTGCGGGAATGTACCAATATACCTTCCCCACTGCTAATGGTACGAACAACATCTTGGTGGATATTGGTCACGTCCTTCCTTCGTTCAGAGGTCAAGGTTTGGGTCAAGGGTATGCTGGAGGTTCTATCACATTGATGCCAGATGGTCATTATGAGGCTTCTGGTATATATAACAATGGATGGAATAGATCACCGGATTGGACAATCTATTCATGTAAGTCATCTTACATATTGAATCATTGACCCACTAACTTCTTCAGGTGGTTACTTCAACGTCACACCATCCGCCGTAAATTTCTACAGCAATGCCAACGGCGCAGGAAGTGTAATTGTGTCAGGCAACTCAGCCAATTCAACCGATGGGTACACCGACATCGGAGCAGTCTTCACCTTCTCCACGAATGCCGTCGCCTCACGTGTTGGAATATCCTGGATCTCCACCGCCCAAGCATGCGAAAACGTCAACTCAGAAATCCCCGACGATACCGCATTCACAACCGTAGTCGCCGACACCAAAAGCGCGTGGAACAATGAAGTCCTCTCGCGCATTGTTACCGACTCGAGCGATCCTTACAGCCTCGGTCTCCTCTACACATCCATGTATTTCATGAGCCTTCTACCGACCAACCAAACCGGCGAAAATCCCATCTGGACCTCCTCCGAACCCTACTACTCGGACATCTTCACTCTCTGGGATCTCTTCCGCTGCGGGACCGCTCTTTTCCATGTACTTCAACCCACCGTTTATGAAGAGTATATCCGCTCTCTGATCGACATCTACCGAAACGAAGGCTACATGCCCGACGCACGCTCTTCCAATTACAACGGCCGCACACAGGGTGGATCCAACGCCGATAATGTCCTCGCAGACGCATACGTGAAGGGCGTGCGCGGCGGCATTAACTGGGAAGACGGCTACGCAGCCATGCAAAAAGATGCCGAAGTGCAACCGCCGAACACGGTACCACCGGACCCAATGGCGCCGGATTCCTCCACCAAAGAAGGACGTGGTGCTCTCCCAGACTGGCTCTACTACGGATACATTACACCCACTTATTCCCGCGCCGGCTCGCGCGCTGTCGATTACGCTTACAACGATTTCGCACTCTACCAAGTAGCCAACGGATTAAGAAAGACGGACGACGCGGAACGCTATTTCAACCGGTCTAAGTATTGGCAGAATCACTGGAATCCGTATCAAGTGTCTTTGGATTTCAGTGGATTTGTGGTGCCGGTTAATACGGATGGTAGTTTTATTTCCGTGGATCCGCTTAACAATGCGGGGTATTGGGGCGATCCGTTCTATGAGGGCAGTTCGTGGCATTATAGTTTTGGCGATGTGCATGATATGGCGACAGTGATAGAGTTGATGGGTGGTGATCAGACGTTCTATCAGAGATTGGAGACGATGTTTACGGTGGGCGCGAATCCGGATAATCCGGGTGGGATTATTTTTGATGATACGAATGAGGTGTATGTGCTCCCCACCCCCTATCTTTTCATTCTGTGTGGTTTATTCACTGCTTTGCTTTTTTATTTTCGCGGTTCTTCAGAAGAACTTATACTCATATCCCAAAAACAGCACATTCAATGTACCATTTCTCTACAACTTCATCAACCAACAATGGCGCACCGTCTATCAATCTCGGAGAATTGTTCAAAATTATAATCTCGGTGCCGATGGACTACCTGGTAACTCCGATGCTGGAGCTATGCAGACTTGGCTTATTGTAAGTTTTTCCCACTACTCACTCCACTTTCATTCCATCTCCCCTTCCCTTCCCTCCCCTCTCCAAATCAAACCAAACCCAACCAAATCCAGTCCAACCAAAAACCCCACTAACCATCCCCAAGTGGAACCTCCTAGGACTCTACCCCATAACCTCCACGCCTAACTACCTAATAATCAGCCCCATCTTCAGCAACATAACCATCAACCTCTCCTCCCCCTCTTCTCCCACCTACTACCCCAAAACCCTCGTCATAAAAAGCACCTACACGAATTCCAGCAGCGACATCTACATCCAATCCCTGCACATTAACGGACGACCCTGGACGCAAAACTGGGTTACACACGATGAAATATTCGCCTATGGCGGCACCATGGAATACGTTCTCGGTCCAAATCCTACTGCTTGGGACGCTTATGGCCAAAGGCCGCCGAGTTTAGGGGCTAGTTATAGTGAGATGGAGAGGGTGCATAGGAGGGATTTATGACTGTTCGTGGGGAGTTGGGATGGGGGTTTTTTATTGGTTATGGGGACGCTGGTTGGGGTGAGTGTGGGTGTGGGTGTTTGTTTGGGGGTGTGTGATGGTTTTGGTT
>JWJA01005251.1:0-13611 GCA_000812885.1 Lanzia echinophila
CTGATGATGTTTCACCAAAGGTTTCCTCATATCACAGTTCAAAGTCAAATATTCAGTTACAAGCTTCTCAAGAGCAACGGTTTTGCCAGGCAGATGATTTAAGATATCCTCCAGTCTGCCTGAGAGACTGTGTTGGTGGCCTTATCCGTTTGTTGTCTCTTGTTCTTGCTTCCCTTTTGCAGACCGTGTTTGCGTTTTTCTCCGGTATGAGCAGAAGACGTCCCTCAATTTCTTCGGCGGAGTATTTGGGTTCAGATAAAGGACCATTGGGAGGAGATGATAGAGCTTCATCGTGTGTATCGATAATTGAGACCATCTTGGTTGATTGGTAAGATTCTCAGGTGCATCGTGGTCTGGCGATTCGTCTAGCTCAGAAGTGTAACATTCTCCACTCGTACTTATTTTCTTGTCTCCCCATTTTCTAAGGTATTCAGACTCACCAGCAGGTGCAATGAAGACAATTTGTTGAGTCCCTTCTGAAAAAAAGATCGTTCCTTACATTGTGTAATTCCAAAGTAAGTTCAGTATCGTGATATATTCTTCCTGGGCTTTGATAAACCCACGCCCAGTCGCCGTCGGGCATCGGCATCATCGGCCATATCTCTTCCGATCCGAAGCTCATATATCTCCAACAGCAATTCAATAATTAATAATCATTATGAGCGTAGCATAATATTACTCAGTTCCAGAGTCTAACCTGCAGACCAGAGTAGGATATCTCTAAACCCAAATGTAACTTGGTCCAACCAGCTGAGCTGATATTCGACTTGGTCCCTAAGGGCACGCGCAATATCCACTCTGATGATTTATTTATTTTTACGGAGTACTCCTAGCATATTCATAGTTCTTCCATACGATATCGATATCCTGACCAAGTTCCTTCATCTTGCATCTACTAAAGTAGACTGGCTGTTGTATTCCTCAACCCTACTTCACATATCAACACAATCTCACTATCATCGCCGCACTATCATTCGGCTTCAAATTTGTTGACTATGCAATCTATTTTGAGAGCTTTGTGTTGCCACAACTGAGAAGCGGGGATTTCGGCACGAAATCAGCATATTTCGCGTGGAATCAATGAGGAAACCCTCGAAAACCATTGTTTTGGGGAATGGAAGACCACCTGGTCCGCATCAGGACACAATACTCTCTGGCAAATATCGAATCGTGAGCAAAGTTCGGGTATGACCTGTACGCCACAGTATGGCTCGTTTGGGACACCTAATATGCTCAGTTCTCTCCCAAAAACCCGAACCATTGCATTCATGGAGGAGGCTAATTTCTTTCAACGCGCAGAACGGGTCAGCGTGCTGCCTTTAAAATACTAACAGCCGACTCTTGCAGCGGCATTTGAGCACCAGATCCACAATTCGAACTAGGTCAATTTCCGTGGCCGTAGGCAAAGTACACCATCTGTGCCCAGATGGAATTTGGGTCTCCAAGATGAATCTCAAGGCATAGGACCATATGGACAACACAAATACCTGGTTTTCGAGCCCACGAATCCGGATCTGCCCCAGTGTAGGGCGCTCTTCTCATGCTCCAAGATTCCAGTTGCTATTGCGAAGAAGAGTTGAAGTGACCTCTTATCGACGCTTGTCTTTCTTCGATACATACCGTGTTATCTACACCGATATCGCAAACCTTCACAGCCATCTGAAAAATGTCTTGTCGACTAGCCCGAACAATAGACAATAATCATAAAACATCTTGATCGAAATGTTCGCGATCAACGATATGCTCGAGTACATGCCATCTGAAGTATTTCCCCAGCAATCTCCACTGTTAGACCCACCAAAGAACTTTTATAGGATCCAGGCCAGTAATATCAGGTGACGAAGACCTCGAACCTTCAACTAAAATCTCTATAAAGCTAAGAGACTTCAAAGTAAGTGAGTGGCTACATGGACATCAAAAAGTCTTAAAAGACTTACTGGGAATTTATGAGTAGCAATCTGGTTCGACAAGCTACTCACTAAATTAATTCGGTCTCATAGACTCGAGGCATCTGAGATCATTCTAGACGCAGGTTGGGACCGGAAGGTGGGCATTTGGAACTTGAGTCTTGTTGTAAGTCTAATTATTCATGGCAACCTGAAAACTACTACTATCTCTTAGATGGAAAGTGCTGCAAAGTCATCTTGGGGGCTGATCCAAGGACAGGTCTGTTTCCACGAACATACCACTGCTACAACGTCGTACTCCTCCAAGGCCAACCTCACGCAGATGGTATTGGTATTTGGGCGGTTTCTGCTGGAATCACAATATTATCTTTTATTACTTATACTTCCGTTATACTCTAGTTTATACTTTGGTTTTTACTCTGGTCTGTTGGTATTGTAGACTCTGGAATATTTCAATTCCCACTACCCCCCAATGCCACATTGAGTTATGTCACCATTTAGACCCGTTGACGCTTTCAAGAAATTGTATCCATCATGGGGAAAGTTTACTTTCAATAGTCATTATACAATTGATGTTCTGCCTTATCGTGTAAGTCTCATCGATCAAGGTCTCATGGAAATGCGCTACCAATAGTGCATATATCCGGTGAAGCTTGATCATAAACCTTCCAAAAAAAAAAACTCCCCCATTCTTACAGAAAATCACAAAAGTGCTGGGTATTTTAAGTTCTTTACAACTTTGTTTTCAATTTTGCGTTGATTTTCGGGCAAATGATGAGGAATTAATAATTTTTGGGGAGCATCGAGATCATATGTCAATATTGCTGGTAGGTTTTCGTCGTGACTCTGTGACTGATTAGTACAAACATCGTCTGGTTTTCGATGTGAACAAACCATTTAACTAATCGTTTCCCAACTTTGTCGGAGAAAATCTCCTGAGTGTTAACAAATACATGCCATCCCCAGGTTAGGTACTCTCGGCGGTGCTGTTCCCAAGACGATTATTCACAAGATTGTGTTCTCAGAGCTCACCATTACTTCAATATGACGCCACTCCATTTCTCCAAGTTTTTGATGGTCTTCCTGTCGCTTACACCGTTAAGCTCTGGATCCACTCTACCCCTCGTTCGCCGAAATCCGACTGTTCCAACTCAAGACCCATTCTATAATCCTCCTGATGGCTACGAAGATAAGGCCCCCGGAACAATCTTGCGCCATCGGGAACCCCCGTATCCTCTTGCAGCATTCGGCATGATACCCATCTCTCTTGAATCATCACATCAAATCCTTTATCGTACTACTGCTGCCGGTGGGGAGCCCACAGTAACAGTGGCTACTCTCCTTGTTCCCCATAATGCCAATACTTCTCGTTTAGTGTCATTTCAGGATACTATGGACTCGTCTTCTCCAGATTGTCAAACTTCCTACGCCCTTCAACAATCTGCCTCCCATGGCACTTTCCTCTCACAGTCTAACACGATATTTATATCCGGTCTCTTGGAACGAGGTTACATTGTGAATATTCCGGACTACGAGGGCCGAGCTGCTGCATTCGGATCCGGTCTTGGAGCAGGGTATAGAACCCTCGATGGTATCCGCGCCGCGTTGGCGTCCTCCAAATTCTCAGGAATCGCGTCTGAAGGAGTAGATATCGGGCTTTGGGGCTATTCTGGTGGATCGATACCGACAGAGTGGGCCGCAGAACTACGAAATACTTATGCTCCTGAACTGAAAATACTTGGCGCCGCTATGGGAGGAACTATTTTTAATATTACTTCCACTATTGTAACAATCAATGAAGGAGACTCGGCAGGGTTTGGGCCATCAGGAATCATTGGAATCATGAAAGAGTTTCCAGGACTGGAAGATATCGTTTCTGCAGAATTGATTCCAGAGAAGAGAGACGAATTTATGATGGCAGGGAAACAGTGTGCAACTAAGAACGGTCAGATATTCAAGGGTAAGGATATTGAAACATATTTCAAAAATGGATTTGACTGGTTCAAATCCGACGAAGCCATAGAAATAATTGATAAAACGGGTGTCATGGGGCTTCGTGGCACTCCAGACATGCCTCTATATTTTTATAAGGCTGTCGCAGATGGAGATGCCCCGATAGCTGGCGATGACGCTTTGGTACAAAAGTATTGTGCAAATGGTGGAAGAGTCGAGTATGAGCGAAATTCAATTGGGACCCATGCGACAGAGGCCTTGATGGGAGCCCCTGGAGCAATGGTCTTTCTCAAAGAAATATTCGAAAGAACGTATGAAGGAGAAAGATGCAAGATCAGGAACGTAAAAATAATGAAGCCCGATTGGGACACCTGGGAAGCGTTGGACGACGCTATGTTGGCTAACATAGGCACGATATTCAGAGCAAAACTTGGGGAAAGTAGAAGGGTGTTGGACAAAATGAATAAAGATTTTCACAAAGTTGGCAATTGGTTTAAGGGAATGTTTAGTGGACATCATTAGAGGATTTCTATAAGCTCAATATATTCAAATAGCCTTTTCTTCATCTCGTCAATAACACCAATCGCTCGTTCATCTAGAATAATCAGTGAAGAATTGCATATATGCGTATTCGTCGATATTTCCAGCATAAACTTCGCAGACTCGATGATAACTTTCATCGCGCTGGCATTCTGTTGACATTTGAACTGTCCAAATGATTGGCCAGCTCACTTCTACTTTATAGAAGACTAAGATTACATTGAAACCTGATTTACAAATCGGTCAGCAAATTTAGGAGAGAACATTCCTTGTTCAATGTTCGAGATAATATTACTTGTGATGTGCCAAAGAAGTTCCTTGTTGGTCTTTGGCCGTAACATCTACACACAATCAGCAAATGCTGCACGGCATAGTGGGTAGTCGATGGACGGGTGTAGCACATGATTCTATAACATACGTGACTAGAAATCTTTATCCCTGCGTACGATTCGGCGTATGGTGTAGTTTGGAATTGCTAGTGTACAAGTAGCCAATACAGTCTTACAGTCTTATATTGGGAGATGAGAGTCCCTGAATCGCTGCGGTGCTCTTATAGTTAGAATTGATGGACATTTACGGAAAGCTGTATCCAAAACTCCGCCGGATAAATTCCAAAATCCCTTCGTTAGCCAATATTATTCGGTTGCATGTCTAGAATCGAACATCTCTGGGTTCATAGCTGAGGTTGAGATCTCTCATCAACAAGCAGACGCTCCCATGATGAAAGCTGGAAAATGACCAGCCGCACTTCAGGTAATGTGGTTGTATGAAAGCCTTTCGTTTTCTATACATCCACTTGCCAGGATCCTTAGAGCCAAGAGTTTCATTCTTAGACAAATTGGACGAAGAGGTACGTCGAATCCATTCTCATCAAGCTTCTGATCATGGCGTGTGAATGGCTTGCTGGCCCCATTTATTGCGCGTCTATCCAAAAAGTCACACGATCTTCCAACAATAATTCCTCTATTTCCATCATTTCTCATAATCACAGCAGTACTAGTGTTTCGAAATTGAACAACCAAATCCCCTATTTGAGCGTTGTCTGAGACGTAACCAATCATTCCATTTTCCTCCATAAACAATCTGCAGGTATTGTATTGCTCCGATTGTACTGTCTTCCATTTAGCTTCATGGAGGGTTTGGACAAAAGAAGACATGAGTTGCGTTGTGATACGTAATCTTTTCCCCGGTGGAATCGATTTTTGAGATGCGCTGATATTTTGATCAAGCAATGCATCGACATCTTCTGGACTACTCTGATCTGTCAGAGGAAATGCTGTGAATGAGCACTTATATCCACTGCCATAGTTGCAAACGCTATCTACTGGGTGTAAGTAACTATCATGGAAATATCTTCTGGTACCACGCTTGTGCAAAAGATAACGTAGCTGGTCCTCTAATTGCGGAGTTAGATTCAGATTGGAATACACTAGATCCTTGGTGTATGTCTCGAGTTGTATTGTCTCAAGAGGCGGGGAACAATATACAATAGCACCTCGTAGGTTTCCAATGGCTTTAATCACCTCTCGATCTGCCAAAGCATCGACTCCGTCGTCGAAAAGTCCATGCGTCGTTCGAAGTTGTAGCAAGGGGGGAGCTGTTCTCAAAATCGTTTGTCGAAAATGTTCGTATTCTTGAAGAACATCGGTCTTGTCAACATGACGACGGAAATGATGGGTAGTAACCGAAGAAATGGTTTCGGAAAAGGACTTCCTATAATCCGCTGGTGTGGCTTGAGTGCAACAACCGAGAGTAAAGCTGTATAAACCAAAGAACCTGTCTCTCTGATCAGCGCATAACGCTTCCTGGTGGGTAAGGAAGAGGTTGAGAAGTGGGATCCGTTGTTTGAGTTCCTGGCGTCTTTTTGAAAGCCGAGCGGGTACACTATTGCGCAGTGCTTCCAGGGTTTGCAAGAAACTTAGATGACCCTTGTTGGCCTCTCCTGCTGATGATGTACCAATATATCGGCTCTTCGCCGTGTCGTAGATTGCGTCTAATCGCTGAAATACGCAATCAAACCACTCCCAATCGAAGACTAAGGACGAACAATAGGCTTTGATTTTAGAAGCAAGAACAACTTCTTGAATTATCCATAATCGTTGCCAATATGGTCGATAGCACAGGAGCGAAAGCTCCGTCCAGAATTTGGCATGGGCCATATTTGCATGAGCAGATATCAATCTGGTGAGTTCCCTTCCAGACGTCTCGGAATTACCCAAATCATCCAACAAAACCATGGCACCCCAATAATCCCTCCCGGCTTTCCCCAACCATACTATGACTTCATCGGCTTTTGCGTATATCTGGCTCATCATAGCGACTTGGCTATTTCGCTCATCCAAGTCTGATTGATTGATACACAATGCATCGACCCACAAGTAACGTTTCCGACTTCTTAATCGAAGAGCTTCTAAGGCTGCGAATAAATTTTCGCGCACATAGAACTCAGTTTGCCCGATTTTAATAGGTTTGTTCGCTGGCATATCGCCCCAGGCATATGATAGGGCTTCATACTTGATTTTCACGAGAAGTGATATATGAATAAATTCATAGATCAAAGGTCCGGAGCCCGCGCATGGCAGGACCAGGATACGAATTTCTTCCTTTTCGGGGTTAAGGGCTTTGTATGATTCTTTTGGCCCTTTAGTTGATGTAAAATGGCGGAGATCCGCTGAGAAAAGTGAAAACGGAATTCCCTCGGGCATCGAGAAAATTTCTTTTTCCTTTCACCGACTTTGATGTGAATTTCGACGTGGACGTTGTCAGATCTGAAATCTTGCGCAACGAGTTTTATCCGCACTGTAAGATTTAAGCCAAGCTTACATACCAGCTACTAGTAACTACTTGGTACTCGTAGTAGGTACTTTACAATGTGGCCTACCGTAATTTTATGCATGACTTTTGTGCATACCCTAAATAATTGCGACCCTTATAGTGGTGTTATTTTATTTATGGAGTATTGCTAGGTACCTAGGTAGGGTGCGCTATTAGATATCCGCTTTATGTGCTGTCGATGTAGCAGCCATTCTTGCTGCGCCTCTACAGTGCTTCTGTTGCCTAGGAGGATCGTAAGTAATCTCACTACAATTTGAATTTGGAGAACCAGTTCCCCACTTCAACTCCCCACTCCCATACTTATCACCATCAATCCATGAAAGGTTATCATTACCCATTCGTTACCATCCATCGAAGGGAATATTGATATGGATTCGGATAGGGATTCAGATGGGTTCGAGATTGTCGAATCAGAAGAAGTCGCAAAATTAATTGTGGCTGTGGAAAAGCCAGATAGCGACAAGATCAAATGCTGGTTAGGCCCTACGGATTATCTTGGCTCTAGTAGTGAATTTAGCCGACATGCATCATCCAAAGCTCCAGAAACTGGGGAATGGATTCGAGAGACCGAAAAATTCGAGCAGTGGCACTCATCTGACAATCATGGTTCAATATGGATCAAAGCGGTGGCTGGTGCTGGAAAGAGTGTACTCGCAGCATCGATGGTAGAATCGCTCTCCAGCAAGGAATCTGTTCCTGTGCTGTTCTTTTTCTTTAGGCAAATCATCGAATCGAATCGCACATCTCGTGCTCTGTTACGGGATTGGTTGTGCCAGCTTTTATCTCACAGTGAGATTGTGCAACTAGCTTTGTGGAAGCACGTAACGGAGAAGGATAACATGGAAAGTATTTCAACCCATCAATTATGGAAATACCTCCTGATGGGCTTGCGAAATATGGAACGCGTGTATTGTGTTGTAGATGCATTGGACGAAATGGACTTGGACGATGGATTCCTCTCCCAGCTCAATTCTCTCGGATCATTTCGACCAGCTCATGTCAAAGTCTTCATGACTAGTCGGCCGGGACAGTACCTTCAACGGGTATTGAGGGACCCTCAAGTTATCCATATCAGTCTCGGAGAGGAGCTTGTGAAACGAGATATAAGCTTATTTGTTAAACAGCGATCGAAAGAATTTGTCAATTATGGCCTCGATGATCACATGCAGGAGTCTATTAGGAACACGGTCTGCGAGCGCTCGGAAGGGTTATTCTTGTATGCCCGTCTTATGCTTGATCAGATTAGTCAATCGATCAAAGAAAACACTTATGATGATGTTTCGCTACGAGAGACGGTCGCCAGATTACCTGTTGGTTTAGAAGAGATGTATAATCGCATGCTCCTAGAACATGCAAGACATACAAATATCCACCAAGAAGTTCAGGTTGCTATTCTGCAGTGGGTTACTCAGTCAGCACGTCCAATGCGACTTATTGAAATCGCAAAGGCCATTGAAACCAATCCACATGTCTCGGGCAGCATCAGAGACAGTAAATTCATTGTTAGATTTGCTTGTGGACCACTGCTGGAAATTATGGAAGACGAGATCGTACAAATCCTCCATCACAGTCTCACCGAGTTTCTCTTAGACAGAGGTCGTATCGCTCGTTCTACATCTAGTAGTTTTCCCGTAATCGATCCCGAGACTGCACATCGCGACCTCGCGCTCACCTGCCTTGCGCACGCTCAAAGTGGCGCATTCAGCGACTTCCGGACTAAAAACGGCTTGGACCAGAGTTTCCCTCTTGGACAATCTGGGAAACCTTACAATTTCCAGACTGCATTTTTACAATCTACACTTCTGGAATATGCCTTAAGGAAATGGACATATCATGCCAGTCAATATAACGTTGATGATACGGAGTTTTATGAGTCTTTACAGACATTCTGTGAGCCTTTAAATCCAGCTTTTGGGGCATGGTGTAAGCTCATGGGTGGCTTTCACCCTCACTGCGTAGCATTAAATTCAGTATCCGCACTTCATGTGGCCGCGAGCCATGGCTTGGCGTTCTGGACAAAAAAACTTATCAATGATGGGGCTGATATCGATGTATTGGATAGCTCTGAGAATAGCCCTCTGTTCTGGGCTGCGCAGCAGAATCAAACCGAAACCGTGAAGTTATTGCTTGATGCGGGTGCTAAGCCAGATATCGACGGATGTGATGGGCTGAAGCCATTACATATTGCATCATTAAGGAATCATGCGGGGGTTGTGAAATTACTGCTCAATGCTGGTACGTTGATACCTTAATCGTCCCATAAACGTGATAGGAAATCCCCTAATGGTTTATAGGTGTCTCTCCGGCCACTCCGAGACCTCGAGAGTTTCCCCATCGGTTTGAAAACGGGGCATCCACGATTGGTGAAACTCCATTGATGTACGCGAGTCAGAAGGGTCACGTCGAAACCGTGGCATGCATGATTCCATTTTGTGAGATTGATGCGCTTGAACAGTCCCTCATTCTAGCAGCTCGAGCTGGGCATCATACTTTGATCTCAGCCTTGCTTGAGAAGACCGAAGTTTCTCCAAATGCTAGAGCCCATATTCGCTGGTATAACCAGCGCTCTGAAGGGGGCGAGACTGCGCTGATGGCCGCTATAAATGCCTTGGACACAAAGAGCGTGAATGTTCTATTGCAAAAAGGTGCGAGTGTGCATATTGCCTCTAACAAAGACCTCGGTTCGTATTTTCGACCTTTGACATACACAGAACGGCCTCCCCCAAGGGTAGATAATAAAACACCGCTCCATATCTTGGCACATGCGGCCACTCACATCCGCAAACGTGCCTCATGGGGCTTGGTCGCGCTAAAGGAGATACTGGATATGCTTTTATCGGCTGGGGCAAAATTAGAAGCAAGAGATGGCGACGGTAACACGCCGCTCTTTCTTACCGCTCTTTCTTACCGTCTCGAACGAAGGCTACAAGTCTTGCGATGGAGATATCATTGATCTACTGCTAGAAGCTGGTGCTGATCCTTGCGCAATGAACAACGGCGAGACGTTGCTGCATCGAGCTGTCAAAAGTCTAACAAGTCTCGAGGTTGTCAACCGACTTCTCAGCATCAAGGCCAACCCCAATCAAGCGTGCCCTCAAAATGGCATCACCCCTATGCATTTGTAAATCAATCCCTTTTACTTTTTCTCCATACTATTTTCCAAAACCAGTGTCACCAATAAGTATATTGTCGAGTTTCTGTAGAATTCTAAGTTTAATTCCTTCAACTTCGCGTGAAGGACTAATGGAACCAAGGGCCGTAGAAAACACACATTATCCACATCTTCAACTGAAACTCTTGGTTGAACATGGTGGAAACTTCAACATCAAATCCTTGAAAGGGGACACACCACTTCACCTTGCCTGTCAGACTCTTTGGCCGGCTGCGAACAGTGCTTTGACTATGCTCCTAAGCCTTGGCGCGAATCCGAATTTGCAAAATGACTTGAATGAAACTTGTCTGCACAACTACACTATATATGAATCTGCGGGGAGAGAAAAAGATGATATCCTTATCGAAATTATCAATGCTGGTATCAATCTTGAACTTCGAGATCGCGAAGGAATGACTGTGTTGTTGAAAAAGGTAATGCAAGGCCAGAAAAGGTTCGTGGAAGTGCTTTTGCGCCATCGGAGAAAGCCCATAATATCCGCTCGAACATCCGTGGCAGGCAAAAGCGCACTTCACCTCGCGATTGACACAAACCTCCCATTAGACTTGATAAAGTTGCTTGTTAGCCATGGAGCAGATTTGAGATGGACAGACAATAATGGTAGCACGTTGCTGCACAGCGCTGCAATGCGCTTTGAGGGGTATTCGAGCAACACCGATCTGGTAGAATACTTAGTCCAAAATGGAGTTGATATCGAAGCCATGAATTCACTACAACAAAAGGCTGTACATATCATGCCTCGCACATATTTAAAATGGTATTACTTGTCCAGTCCCGCTCGAGAAACCTTTACATCTACTATTTATCGACTGGACCCTCAATTTGATGTTAATATCAAAGATATTGCTGGATATACACCACTTCATTATGCATGTGCTTCTTCTTCTTCAAAAGCACAAGCTTTCAGACTAATACAGGCCGGTGCGGAAGTCAATGCGAAGGCATTTGACGGTCGTACACCACTTCACTGCGCAGCCCGCGGTCGCCAAAGTGGTACCATCTCCATGTTATTGCAGTATGGGAAGGACATTGAGATCAATGCTCAAGATGCTAACGACTGGACGCCTCTATATGACGCTTGCAGATCCGGAATACCCGAGTCAGTGAGTATCATGATTGCAGCTGGTGCGGATGTGAAAAGGCAGGGTAAGGCTGATTTGTGGGTGGCATGTGCGGAGTTCGTTGATGAAGAGATGATCTGGTCTGTTTTGAGACATCACAGTTTGCAGCCTACCAGCCTCGAGATAAAAGATGCTTTCCGCGAACTCCCCCATCCGCATCTAAACCAAAATATTGATTTTCTACATCCCCGTGTGGGTGTGATTGCTAAAATGCTCATGGCGGCAGGGCTAAGTCCTGAAGGGGCTTTAGCGCCAGCTTTACGTGCGAAATGTGCGGAGCTTGTTGGTGCAATAAGGGGTGAGAAGTCGGCAGAAAGCCAAAATTTTGAGGAAATTCTTCTTATGTCGCCATATTACGATGTTTCGGCAGCCTTAGAAAAGTTTGCTGCCAGCGAGAGCGGGCCTCTCAAAAACATTGCATGCCATATTCCGGGACTTGATGAAGTTACCATGGAAGCTATGTTGGCCCGAGGCTTCAACTTTACAGAGATAAATGGCAGTGCTCATGATGGAACTCCAATCATGAAGATTGCGAGGTTTGGCCTGGCAGAATTAATGCGCAAGATCATCTCGCAAGCCAAGTGTTACGACGACTTAGAATTTACAAAATTAATGGCCAGTGGAATCGACAACGGGTATGACGTAATTCGGCCACTTCTACAAGTGGCTTGTGGACGAGGTGCGTCAAATATGGACATGGTCAGGCTACTTGTCGAAGAAGGCAACGTCGATGTCAATGCTCACCACTGGGTTAAGGAGAAGAAATACTACCGAGAAACTGGCAACATTATTGCGGGATCTACAGCTCTCCACATCTTGGCAGCTGGTAACTATTGGTGGCAGGTCGAAGGAATAAAATATCTGGTTGAGCACGGTAAGCCCTCTTCGGTATTTAGGAAGTACTCTGCTGATTCCATTTAGGTGCCGAAATTGATGCATTGAATGTGGAAGGCCTGACGCCTCTTGCGGTTGCAAGTACATTCTGTTCTTCTTCGCACATTAATGGCCATCTAGAAGGGTTCTTCAGACCCGAATGCTGTGAAATCTTACTCAAGCTAGGCGCTGATCCTAATAAAGCAGCTTACGAAGTAACTCCTTTGTATCGAGCTGGAAGAGACGAAGAAATCATCAAAATCCTATTCAAGTATGGAGCGGATGTGAATGCTGGCAGAAAAGGCACACTGATGACGGCCATTGAAGCAGGTGATGTGAACCTGTTGAAAATTTGTCTTGAGAATGGTGCAGATTGCAATACTCTCAGTATGATAGGGCCTGCCGGCCAGCATTGGCCTTCCGGAGAAGACCCACCGAGGTATCCCCCTCTCATGATAGCCGCGAATTACGCGAGAGTGTCTCCAAAAGTTTCGGATGTCATGGTACAACTCTTACTTGACAATGGTGCAAGAGTTGATTTGCCTATCGACAACGAAGAAGCCGTCTTACATTATCTTTTCCGACAAGCAATTCCCAGAGGTCTACGGCTGTTTCTAGAGAACCCAAAAATTGATATGAATATGAGAGGCCCAAATGGGAGAAATGTATTGATGGCTGCCTGTGCAACACAGTTTCCCAATCTACCAGATGGTATATCAGACCATATACCAGCACATATACTGCTTACCAGGTCCATACATAGTCCGAAACTTGATTATTTGGCAGTCGATAACAAAGGTCAACATATAATCTTCCATCTTTTACAGCGTTGCAATGTTAATACCATCACTACTTACATACGAATACCGGGGGTTCGTGATCTCATCAATCAAAAAGACAAGGAAGGATGGTCTCCTCTACGTCGAGCATTAGTGCTGCGCTTGATGCCGATAGCCATGTGTTTGATAGAGGAAGGTGCAAACATTTTGGAGCTGGACCCAGAGGGAAATACTATATTTCATCACCTGGCATCTCTACATCATTTTTCGAACCACTTTTCCACAATCGAGAAGTTCCTGGAGCATGGAGGTGACGTCAACGCTCGGAATACCTCTGGGATGACGCCATTACTCTCTTCCGTTTCTGGATCTGTATCCCTGGTTGAAAATGATCCAAAACAGCCATTAACACTAAATGGAAATATTACATT
>JWJA01005252.1:0-10030 GCA_000812885.1 Lanzia echinophila
GACTAGCTTCGGCATTTCTTGCTGGAGGTGATGGCGATTTTGTGGATCTAGAATGCATTGGGGGTTGGGTGTTTTTTTGTGATGTGGAGGTGTTCTTAGGGGTATCTTCAAACTTTGCTAGCGAAACTCGTCTGATAGGTGCTTGACGCATCAGCCGCGTGGTGGCACCCTTGAGAGTAGCCGGCGGTTTAGCCGACGCATCTTCATGGGTACCATGTGCTGATGTTGTTTTGACAGGAGATTTTGATAAAGTTTTTCTATCTCTGATCATGTCTGGTACATCATCCTCAATTTCCGGGGACAAACTTGGTTGTGTATTACGAAGATTTTGAATTGGACCAGGTGTTGCAGCTTCAAGGATCTCCGGCGCTATGCTGGAGAATGAATCTTCAATCCTAGTATTTTGCACACGCAGATGCTGTGGGTTATGAAGCTTGTGGCCTGGTGTGGCAGCTTCCAGAATCTCCGGTGGTATACTAGAGAAAGAGTCATCATGTCGCGACAGGTTCATTTCCTGTACAGAAAGAAGGTTGGTGTGCTGGGGACGAGCCACGGAGTTTTGAGCTTGATCTTGTATAAGCGCACTCAAGGGCTTTCTCAAAGATGGTACTGAGTTGATTGAAATCAAGCTGAATCCTTCACTCTCCATGATGGTATCGAATTCGGGTCTATGCTCGTGATCTTGATCATCATCTTCCATCTCATCTTCAGAGAAATCAACTTGGTGCCCTTCAGCATCAACCACTTCATCTTCGTCTTGAGAATCACCCATCATGTCCGAGTCGTTATTATGCTCGTATATCTCGTTGTTTTCTTCGGTTAGACGGTGGGATTGCGACAAGAAGTCATCACCTCTTTGGCTCTCTTGATAGAGACCCCTCTCGTCCTTAGCCGGGGGTGACGAACTTAGTTTTTGAGACTCGTCCATAATCCTTGAACTAGACCAGCCCGTCGTTGGAGGGGTTTCTTCTCCGGGATGAAACCTTGCGATAACAACATCTCCTTCACTGCTTGGAAAATGCGACGTGGACGGACTTGAGGGGTCAGCATCTATAGTTTCTAAGAGCATAAGCTCTTCGGGCGATATGTCCTCATGAGCCTCTGGTTCTGCCGATACATCTTTTTCCTTGGGCAATTGGACCTCTTCTGCCGCTTCGCTCCTTTCTTCAGATAGCCGGATTTCCTCTCTTAGTCTGGACTTTGGTCTACCACGACCCCGCTTAACTGTCGATGGTGCAGCTCCTGAAGCAGCCTTAGGTTTGGAAGGGGTCGATTTTTTGGGAGATCCGGCTTTTGTAGATCTTGAGCGTGGTTTCTTTGTACTTCTTTCTCCTTCTCCCTCGGTGTCCTCTCCGTAATTATTCGCATTTTGACCATCTGCCTGATCTCTAATACTTTTCCGGCCTCGTTTACGCCCTCGAGCTGGAGTTGGCGGTATCTTTAATGGGGTCATTGATTTCCTAGGCCGACCTCTGCCTCGTTTTGGAGTCGCATTATAGTTTATATTATTATCCTCTGTATCTGAAAGCCCTCTCAACGGTACCGTCGTAGTCGTCGTTCGTTCGATTCGTCGCGGAAAGGGCGCAGGTGTAGGGCTACTAAAATTATGAGATCTGAGATTGGCATGATCATCCTCTTCATCCGAATCGCCAGCCTGAACAGTAACTCGAATCTTTTGTGGTGCAATTGCGTTTCCTACATCCAATTCGAATACTTGTTTCCTGGGAGAACTGCCTGGCGTAGGTAGTGACAGGCGCGAATAAGGAGTCTTTCGTTTTGTACTCGGGAGTCTCGTACTTGGTGGCGCGCGAGAAGATAGGGAGTCGTTGAGGGGATCCGGAGAGGATGGCGAGCCTCTATCCATCTTCACTTCTATTGTAGTGATAAACGCGCGACAATGGAACAAATGGGTAAAAAGCTATTTTCTTGCAATTTAAAGTACATAGAGGTTTGAAGATATACAAACATTCATTGAAACAGATGATATCATCTTTTTTTTGAATGTTGCTGATCTGTTATGAATATTGTCGCAAATCAATTTCAATGAATTATTAGGTATTAGATATCTCGAGATGCGATTTGAAGGCGGGCAGTTAGTTTGTTTACATTCGGAAAGGAACATAATCCTTAACCGAAGAAATGACAGGGAATTGATTGGGCCATTGAGATGATTAGTCATGATTTTAATTTATATCAGATGAAAAAAAACGCTTTATTGATTTTTACTTGCCTTGCCAATTGTCAATTATACTTATTAGATACCTAGGTAGGTAATTTTGAAGTTATTCATATATTTTGAACTTGACTTGACGCCAGTACATATTTATTAGCCTAGATAGGGATCGATATAAACAATGGTCATTATGTTGTTCTAATTTCATCACAAAGACCCTTTGTTATTTGTTAGCTTTACTTCCATGAGTTTCTTACTAGGTATACAACTATTTTCTACCTGGGCACAGATGGACTACAATGGTCATTATCTCGTTCCTTGTTTCTCACAAGGAGACTTTGAGGCTTTGTTTAGAATAAAGAAGCAAGTTGCTTTTTCAAAAGTTCTTTATGGCTTTTCTTATATAAAGCAGCTTTTGGAATCTTGAAACCTTACTTTACTGAACAAGACAATTATATTCTAGGTTCTATCTCCTGTGTGGTTTCTATATTACTCAGGAATTTTCTTTTACTTTTCAGCCTAATCACCTAATCTATATTAACATCCGTTCTAAGCAGCCATGGATTGGCTATGGAATCTAATTGCCAAGCTGAAAGTCAACCCTTGGGATTCCTTGATCCAGGGGCTTACCGTTTTCGCTATTGCGAAAGCGACCGGCTGGGCTGAAGGCCTTCTCAAGAAGAAGGTAGTCGCAGATATTGTACACATGCTTCACTACATCTGGGACTATTTGGTCGCTTTGTTTACTAGAGGAGATTATCCGCAATTTCGACCCCCTCCGCTTACACCACTTGATAGGACAGCTTCAACCAAAACCGACTTTCCAGATTTGAAAGATTTGAACATTACTTGCCCTTGCAAATGCGCGACGGTATGCGCGAAAAGTACCAGCTCCGGCTCAAAAACATCAAAGAGAAGTGTCTCCAAATCTAAAAAAGAGGATTATACAAACATCCCAAATATAAAATTTGCTCCTTTCTCGTCCATATACATCAACTCACCACATAGCGGAAATAAGTATGAGGTAGTACGAAGGTAGGTCAGTATCAAGATAGGATAGATATCAAGGTGAGTATCAAGGTAGGTAGGTGCCAAAGTAAGTTATTGAGGTAAGGATAAATTTCAAAGATATTGCATTTTCAACATTTTTCTTGGATTAGAAATACCAGATACATACATATATGGAAGTAATCATAATACATAGTACTTAATAATAATTATACATCCACATCGATTCTTGCAAATGACACTGCTGCATTAACTTAAAGAGGTAAGTACAATTTCCAAATATGAAGTGGTTCATTAAAGGGAGGACGGGTACTCTGCTACCGTCTGTCCGTCCATCTAATGCTAAGCTGGTTCCACCGTTACGGAGCTAAAGCTGGTGCTCGTGAGTCGTGGCTGACTTCTTGATAGCTCCAGATTTCGTGTGTGTGAATGGTGATTTTTACCTGTTGGGTGCGCTGGAGGTTGTGGTGGTTATAACTTTGAGATTTGTCATCATTTAGATTAATAATCGGCATTTTCCTAACTTGGAAGTTGGAGTAAAGTTTCGATTGCGTGATCCAACTTTCGGCTTCCCACACATTACTCATATTGCCACAGGCGGGGATAAGTGAAAGGTACAGAAAGGAAATAATTCCAATAAAATCTTTCCATTGGATTTCTAATAACAGATGCATGACGTGCTGGCTTCAATGCTTAACAATACTAGTTGTTGCGCCTTGTAGAAACTACCGTTAATATTTTCTATATAATTGCTATGCCTTCCCCCCTCATTAACATCTTCAAAATAGTTACATTCAAACAACATAGAGTCTCAGCAACAACATACAAGTAAGATCTTCAAAACTTCACAACGTTTAGAACATCTTTTATTAGATCAATTCACAAATCAACTTTAATATTCCCATCCACTCAAATCACACATCGCAAATTCCACATCATGACGACCGCCGCACCTGTTCAATCCACCCCAGCCCACAATCTCTCAGCATCATCTCGCCTGGAAGCTGCAGGTGAAGTCAACACCCAAGACAGCAGCTTCATTCCCCGTGGCGACACAACCATCACACTCAACTACTTCCGTCCCCCAGAAGACGGATCCGCACCATTCAACTATGTTGAACCCCAACCAGCCGGCTTGCCTCAACGCAATTTCGGCGCCTTCGACGTTCAAGTGCCCATCACCGATATCCGGGGCAAAGAATCCGAATACACTCTCGATAAAGATGCATTCGAGGTAGTACTCGGAGTACCGGAGTCCGCGGAAAAAGACTTCCGGGACGATGATTCCATAAAGAAGAATTACTACCCCGAAGTCGAGCAATTGGTATTGGATAATATTCCTGGTACCAATAAAGTTTTCATCTTCGACCATACAGTTCGCCGCTCTATTCCCAATGCGCATCGAGCTCCAGTGAACCAGGTGCATATTGACCAAACTCACAAATCGGCCAAACAGCGCGTGAACCGTCATCTACCCGAGGAGGCGGAGAAACTCCTTCAAGGACGTTATCGCATCGTGAATGTATGGCGACCACTCAATGGACCTGTTCAGGGATCTCCTCTTGCATTTGCCAGTTCGTCGACGCTCAAAGATGAGGATCTCATTCCGGTAGAACATAGATATCCGCATACGACTGGGGAGACGGCGGGCATTAGATTTGATGAGGGCCAGAAATGGCATTATTTGTCGGGCATGAAAAATGATGAGAGATTGTTTTTGGAGTGTTTTGATAGTGAGAGTTTGAAGCCTGGTACCAAGGTTTTGGGCGGGAGGGTTCCGCATTCGGCTTTTGTGGATCCTAGGACACCGGAGGGTGCGAGGGGTAGAGAGAGTATTGAGGTGAGATGTTTGGTTTTCGGTCCTTAGAGGAATGGTCAATTAGGTAGGGGTTTATGGTTTGGGTCATGGTCGGGCGGGTGGTTATGGATTGGGTTGGGACAGATTGATTTGATTTGATTGCGCTCTTTAGCATAAGTACACGAAGTTACGAATTTCACAATATGTTTTTTTTCCAAATTTCTCATTCAAATAAATGATAGTAACTCAAATGCACAACTGTAACGTGAATTGTTCATGTATCTACGTACCTGGAGCCTTAAACCTAGTTCTACATTGAAATGGTGGGAGGTTTTGAGTTGGCAGCACATTGTATAAAGATATTCAATACACAGTATCCAAAACTCGAAGATAAAATACCCGAAGTCATGGATACAGTATATTAATTACAATCAGATGTATCTGCTACCGTATTCTCTTAATCATAATGTCTTCTTGAATGTGCTTGGCTATTATGATGTAGTAGGTATAGTTTATATTAGCTAACTCCCGGTGAGCTATTCCTACTCCCGGTGATCCTTCTCTTTCTCCCGGTAAGTTTTTATTAAATTTTAACTCCCTGTGAGTTTCTTATAGTTAGTTTTTTTTATTCTTCCCGTGACGCTTTATAGTTAACGCTAACTATATTTAGTCTTTAAATTAAATTTCCACTTTCATTTATTTATGCTCCTTTAAAATAAGTTTCTATAAGTAATTAGTGAATAAATGTGTATCAAAGTGAGAAGATTGCAAATATTAAGAAAGTAAGCTGCTAATAAGCCACATTATTGTATTCTTAATGTCCTAATTTCAGAATCTTGCCATCATCAAAGTTTTCAAGAGCTCGCTACATCATTTCATATCATATCATTGCCTTACACTTGGAAGATTCCGACCCACCTGTCCATATAGGTCGTTCTGATTTGGCCTTCCGCATACATCTCCTCACTTCCTCGAAGGAAAGGGGTGAGATATCAGCGATATCGCCTAGGTTCTCGACTTCCGCACGATCAGGCATCTTGAATCTCAGCGCTGGTGACTTCCCGGCGGTCTTTCCTGATGCAAACTCCTTACACACCTTGGACCATCTCTCAAAACAATGTTTTGATTGTGGAAGAGCGCCTAAAATAACCATAAACTCATGTGGTATGTTCTCATATTCAATCCATTGCACATCAACTCCGCATCGCGCTGCCTGACTAGCTACGACTCTATTACCATCGACACCTCGCTCACGAGAACCCAGTGCAAACCACATTGGTGGAGCTTCAGTCCAGTCGCGCACCGCAGCAGCAGATACAAGTTCGTGATCTAGCGTTGCAGCAGAGCAGTAAAGATGTTCTCGGTGGATTTGAAGGCCAAATCTTATCGGTAGGATAACGTTGTAAAAGTGCAGGTTGCAGAATACCAAGGATGTCGTCCGCATTCGGGTCTCGCCATGAAGGCATGACATCGCATGGATCAGCCCATCCACTGCACATTGCTAAACCGGCGGGCAGTGGTAAAGCTATCTCGCGTCCATGAAATAAGAGTGCTTTCTTCAGAGGATTCTTTTCGTACTCGAGAAGGAATTTGGTTAATGCCAAGCAAATATTTGCACCGGCACTGTTGCCAGCAAGAACGATACGATTTGCTGGAACAGCGGAATGTGTTGATCCTGGTGGTGGATACAAAAGGCTTACATATCCAATCACAATGTCAAGAAGAGGACCAGGAAATGTGTTTTGGGGGGTAAGTCGGTAGGGAAAGGATGCGACTCGTGCTTTGGTTAAGCGAGCAAGACGACTGGTGGCAGAACGATATTCGGCAGGGCAGCTGAAGCTGTTGAAGAGAACATGTTATCATATAAACCGTATTGGGTTTCGAAATGCTAACTATAGACCCCCTCCATGTAAAAACAGAATCGTAAAATCATTCTCGCATTCATTCCCCAGCGCCTTCAATTTGTCCACTTCGGGTATATCAGGCTCTGCAGCTTTGGCATCCGCACCAGCACGATTTCCAATAAATTCAAGGCGAACATCGAGTAGAGGAGTTTCGATTGCAGGAGTGATAGTGTGATGATGTTCCTTAAGATGTTCGCAGATATGATATAGGGCATCGCGCAAGTCGTTTTCAGGAGGAGAGGGAGGACGGCTCGACTGATCCAAACCGCGCCCTTGGCTGGAGGATCGCGTGAACTTGCCTTCTGCGTCTGAGACAATGGGATCCATGGTAAAGAGCGGTATTTCTTGCAGGTAGCATCGACAACCTTGCGTTGCTATTCGATGGTTTCCATGAGTCTGTGTTGACTTAATGGAGTGACGTGGAATGTTCAGTGATTTGATTCTGAATTTAATGAGAATTTAATGAGAATTTAATGAGGGGGAGAGGAAGACAATTCATAGAGCAAACGAGTATGGCATGGATAGTATGGATGTAGAACCTTTTGGTACATACGGTTATTCATATTCACTTGATGTTCTGAGATGCCAAAAGGCATCTGCAAGCTTGTGCAAACAGTTGCATACCGAGGCACATAGGTACCCCCACCTATAACCTGTAATCTTGTGGCACAACAGCCAAGGGTGATATTGTAGTGGCGTTACATTAATAACGACAATTCAATTAGAAGATATATCTACCTCCTATGCCTCCCATCAAGGAGGGTTTTACAAGGCAGGACTGCCACCAAACCACATCCAGCCTAGAAAGGTGTTTTTACGCTAATTACTTTAAAACGCGGGGTTAGTGGAATCACTTTTAAGCCATGCACTTTTTAGCTCCACACCAATTCATCTTGATCACATCTTAATATTAACCCCACGCCATTATTCATTCTTCTCTTTTTACATTAAAATACTCTACCACCAGCTACTCCAAGTCACTCTTGATTTCGCCTTCCTCTCGCTGCGCCCTTCTTTTCCTGTGCCTCCCTCTACATGTAAGCTTCGGAAATCTCTATCAATATCTAAATACCACAGATCATTACGCGACAGGCCGCCGTCTTCATGGATCTTTTTTCTTTGAAGTTCTCCTTTTGAGAAGCTCTAGCATTATCTGACAGAAGGGCATATTTTCCTGCCTCGGCGATGTTCAGCAGTCGGTCAGCTGCGTTCATACCTGTTCTACACCCGTCTTCATGAAAACCATGACCCATCCACCCCCCAGCGAAACTAACTGTCGAAACACCATTAATCAGATGCATACGCTTCAAAGTAAGCACACTGTTCGATGTGAATAGTGGGTGATAGTAGACGAATAATGCTCTGACACTTCGAGGTGTGTGAATTGGGTTCATACTCACCAAAGCCCGCCCTGGACTACCAGGTTCATCAGGCATGCCAGTGGGGATTCTTTGCAACCTGCTCATATCGAACGTGATTGAATTTTGTCGATTTTTTCATCTCTGATCTTCTTCACCATCGACAGTTCTTTTGAGAAAAGTCTCATCTTTTCGGTTACTCTTTTCAACGGTTTATGAGATGAGCTTTTCATAAGAACATTCCAGGATGCGTATGCAGTTTCTCGACGAGGCATCAACTAAACTATGAATCAAATTATATTCTTTTGAGAAGTGTCTGGACCTTACCGTCTCATCAGAATGAAGATAACAAATGTTTCTGGTGATCTTGAAATGCCTCAGAATTTCCTTTTCGTTTGGAGTCGCCCCGTCACCAAGGATCTGTAGTGCCTGATTTGCATGAACAGCCAGAACAACCTGGTCGAAAACCTCAGTGGACCCGTCCTTTGTAAGCAGAGTGACTTTATCATTCATATCGCGCTTTACTTGTGACCGGTGTTTCCAAGTGGATATGTTGATTAGGCTTCAAAGTTTTTGAAAATGCGTCAATATAGGTTTTGGAAATGGTATCGAGAAGTTCATCCTCACCTATACGATGTCAGTATTTGAATAGAGCATTTCTCTTAGAATTGCTTACATGAAGCCAATGAATGTGGTCGCTGGGAAGTCCCTCTCAAATTCGTATGGGTCAATACATCTTGGGGCAGCGCCCATCGGTACTAAATAGTACTTTTTGAATTGTTCAGAGTACGATTTGCGATCAAGATATTGGCCGCTGGACTCGAGGTTTTGGCTGTGTGTGCACTTTGCGTCGCGCTTTTGACGCAAGCAAGTTGTTGCCATACGTTGTTGGGCAACTGATATCTCATGAAATATATCCGTCGCACAATAGTGAAATCGAATTATGTCAAATATAAGTCGCCAAAACCAAAGACTGAAGATGTTATAAAAACTATCAAGGAAGCTCATGAATGAGGCACTTGTCCACTCGAATGAACCTCCATCAGCCGATACTCCGAACGAAATGTCAGTTGGCACTGTCTCAACATTCAAAGCCTTCAAAAAAGCATTAAATTTCGCTGGGAAATTGTCAGCCTTACACAACATGAATATATGCAGCACTGCATGATCAACGCACGATAGAACTCTTCATGCATCACAAGAACTCCAGTGTATCTCCTTAACTGCCATCTTAAGTCATAAGCGCTAAGCTTCAAATCACATTATACATATAAGAATTTCTCAACACTCAATCAACCTTTTAACTTCAAAATAAGTTCAAATGCAAGCTTTGATAGTTATTTATAAATCTAGCAAGTTTTAATAAAGTTATAATCAACGGTTTTGAAATAATAAGTATAAAAAGAAGGGGAATATATTAAGTATGCACAGACCATATATATCATGACAATGGCAGTTAAGGGGATACCGACGCCGAATGCCCATTTCCTTCGAATTTGGATGAATTTGCATGCCCTCCTAGTCTGGAGTCGGCATCATATAGATGAACATCCCTGTCTGTATCTCTCAGTTTCCGCAGGCAGGATATGCCAGAGATACTACCGCCAACTACGGCTATTCTCTTCTTCTCGGAGTGCTCCGTCATTGTACAGTAACCGTCAACTTCTATTAAGCGAAATCGAAAATCCCACCTAAAATCGCTGTTTTACTACTTTTTATAATAAGAACTTTTATTATTTATTATTATTAGAAAATAATAAAAACTGCTATTTAACTTTATTATATATTA
>JWJA01005254.1:0-11199 GCA_000812885.1 Lanzia echinophila
GCTGGAACCCGCCTCGAGTAACTTGGCGGGGGGAACGTCGCGAGCAGTCGCCGACTTCGGAGATAATGGTGGAGTTGGCTGTTGTGACGATTTTCTGGAAGATACGGACCCTTTTCGGGACGACGACACTGGTATGGACCCCTGAGATTTTATGGAGTCTTGCCTTGTGGGCGGGGTTGGCCATTGTTGCACGGGTCTTGGAGGGATCTCGGGAATGGCTAAAAATTGATTCGTCTGAGGCATCTTGTGTGATGGAGGGCCTTTTAATGCTGGTTGTGCTCGTCGCGCAGCGTTTCTTGCAGAAGGGTGTAGACGATGCTGGAGAGGAGGAGGAATGATTTCACTCTCTGCATGAGATGGAGCTCTGCCGATCGAAATATTATCACGCGATTTTGCCGGTTCTGAATCGGATAAATCCTCTTCTGAATCCGAAGACAGCGACAATACGCTGTTCTGTTGAAGGTCAGCACTTGAAAATATGCTTCCACCGGTCTGCCTGGAGGTCTTGGTGTTGTGACTAGACAAACTAGCCGCACTGGAGACACCCAAACTAGAATTCCCGGTGCTTGATGATATTACGCTTGTACGAATCCCAGCGCGAACGTTCTTCCATGAAAAGGGCTCTCTTTCTGCCGTTTCAGGATGTAGAGTTTCTAGTCTTCGGTGCACGTTCAACTGGTCTTGGTTAATGGGGCCGGGCCGAGTATCGTTGCCTCTTCCTATCAGGTTAGGAGCTAAAACACCGGATTCGGGTATTGACCTCATAGGAGCACTGCGCATTGGTGGGCGGTCATGATGTCCTTGTACGTTGTGCGGGGCGCTGTCGTTAGTCGGATCTGTATGCTCGCGAGACCAGTTTGAATGCACACTCGGTGTTTGAGATTGTAGCGACTCCTTAGATGTAGCTTTCCTTAACCTGTTCCGAATAGAAGCACGGTGGGAGATGTTGGCCGATTTGGATTCGCTTGGGCCGATCGCATCTGATCCGGGAGGCCATTTTCCCGATCTGAACAATGATGACAGACCCAACTTTCCGGATTTCTTTCGATCTTTTTCTGATAACGCATGCCCATCCATAACTAGTCGTTGTCCAGCTTGATCCCAAGGATCTTGAGATTCGTCCTGTAATAGCGGACTTTGATTGACAAGTGGCGAAAGACCTTTTCGAAGAGCTAGATCCCGAGAAGATGAAGCGGATGTCTGTTGTGATATTACAAGAGGGGACTTATATCGATCATAAGCCGACTTCAAAGTAGAAGTAGAATCCTCATTTCTCAACCGGCGTGCACTGGAGGTGTCTGTAGCCGTATCTTCGCCAAAGCGTTGACCTAGTATGGTAGACGAAGGTTTCCCGTTCAAGCGCTCCCGCCTCGCAAAAATACCCGATTCCCCATCCCTCTGCTCAATATTACTTCCGTTATCATTAACCGATCTTGTTGAATGTGTATCCTCCGAGACAGCAATACTCATGCCACTAGATCTAGACCCAGGAATCCTCCACTCTCCCGGTGCAACTGTACCGGTTCCTAGAACCTCCTCCGCCTTCGATACGTTGGCTTGAGTTATTTTCGATGATGATGATGGTGGTGCTGCTTGGAAAACTTGATCCTTACCCGCACTGTGCTTGCGCCCAGGTATTGGGAAGGAGAACTTCGAGGTGCGTCCCATTGTCTATATAAGCCTCGGATGGCTGAGAGGTGGCTGGGAGAACTAATCGTCTATGATCGACTTCACAGTACCTGTCTACGGATAAGAGGTTTATTCCCAATAAAATCCGTACCGCGGAGCGAATGCAGCAGGTGTTGATCGATCCGCTGGACAATCCGTCAATGAGACATCACGTCTTTCGATTGTGTATTATAGAGAGGGGCTCTCAAATGCCGCTAAATGGGTCTTGAAGCCGGGGTCAATGTACGATATATGGTGATTGTAGCTGTTTTGAATTACGATGGTTCTTTTATTCTTCCGCGAAATTGCAGCTGAGAAGTTCTTTTCAATCGAGGCAGAGAGCACAACAAACCCGATGATGTTCAAATCATGTCAGGTTAAAACTGGTGATCAAAGCAAAGCAAAAAAAGAAACGATAGATCCTTGGAGATTTGGAAATTTGGAAATTTCATATTTCATAAAACAAAGTGTAGGATGAACGACTTGTGTCAACCTGTAATCTCAATTGAGTCTTACCCTTGATCAAATTATGGCCCTACCATTTCGCGACCCTGTCTTCCTGCTACCTTGCGGAAACATGATTGGAGTAAAGGATTTCTCGGAGTCCATTTAACAGGGACCTCTGGTCAAGCTATTCATGATAAGTTCAGGGTTTCCCATGCTGATAATTTTGATAAATCTTGATCAAAATGGGACAATTGAAGAAGATTTGCAAATCAGAAAGTGGGCCACGTCAACATATGGGAAAATAGTTGTAAGATATATATATATTTACATAACATCAAAACATTATAAGTTTCTGTTTTTGTTTAGTTTTGTAGATAATTTCATCTAGACTGTTAGCAGCATGCAATACGCCGTAGCGACGATCCGTGCCGCTACATACCTGCAGAGCACTAGAATACTACCTAGGCACCTAGTAGTAGGCAACATCATGCACAGTTTCGGGAATCCAGTCACTCACAATCCAAAGCATCAATAAATATATAAAAAAATCGAAGTAAAAAACTATATTTCACCAATAAAAGTTATTGAATATAATAATCTTGCGCATATATTACCTTATTAGGCTATTTTATCAATAAAATGGAGCTATAGGCGTCCGGTCCGATGTGCCCCCCTTTCCGGAGTACATACGGAGTACATACATTGATACATATCAATTTATACGAGCCCTCATCATATAATAATGATAAAGCCTACCTAGGTAGGTAGTTATAATATATACCCAATATATATAAACTTAAGTTACCTACCTTAACCTAGATAAATTGATAGATAGATAGAAAGGTACATAAGACTATTGATAATTGCCTATCGAACACAAGTAATCTCAAATCTTACCATGATTGACTTCTCAAATAGCTACTTCTGTATCCTCTCCCCAAAAAGGAATTGTATCCTTCCGATTCGGGCACTTTAATCTTTTTTAAGGACTGCCGAACCAAACTTTTGTACTTTCTCAATCTAAAACCATGGGTCATATATGAATCAGTGCTACTTACGGATTCAAGTGGTTGACATTGAAACCATGATAGTTCCCCCGCAGGAGGGGACACGAACAACCCCCTTTCTGTTTCCCTGTAAAAAACGTGCGCATGTACTTCCTTTAGCATCCTCTCATCACATCCAAAAAAATTATACCGTATACGTCGTACAAACACTCATGTGTGATTGCTTACAGCTCAAGGTTTGGGTATGGCAAGAATTTTCTCATTCTCTGAGGCTGGGTCAGACAATCTGAAAACGAGCTGAAGCATTTAATGTGGCTCTTCGCTGCCCTCCAATATAAATCCTAAGTGGGATATGTGATATGGGAAATTTATACCGATATACATACCTAGCCTAGGTACAGTAACCTCTACATTATTCATAAAACCTTTTTTTATAAAATCAAAAAATTCTAAATTTTTATTGACCAACCAGATTATTGATTTACCTCCCTCAGAGCTTTTCTTAATCGATTCGTTGCAGAATGTTCCCTAGGATCATTCATTGGTGATTTCCAAATCTGTTCTGATGCCAATTTCCCTCCTGCTCCTTCCAGAATTTTTATAACGCTTTCATCTCTTTGGGACAAATTTTCATATTCTTGACGAGACCATTTTTTGTCTTCAAGCATTAGTTTGAGCCTCCAACTTTTGGTGTTTATAACTGAATTTAATGGGGTCTCATACCACGCAACTTTGATGTAGACATCATCTTCAAGCTCCCTTTTATAATTCCGATGAATTGCATTCACAGGAGCACCATTCTCCACCAAAGCTCTCACGCAATGTAACATTCCGTTCGATGAGAAGCAATGAAGCAATGTCTGTCCATCAACATCCCCTTGATCTATAATTCTACGCTTTTTCTCGTAATCAGGACAGGAAAATAAATGTTTCGCAAGTATTTGAGCAACTTTTAAATCGCAAGTCTCTCTGAATGGTGGATCCTCACGTGCTAGAAATGCAAATATACTTGTTCCGTCTCTCGTTGCGTTAGGGGAATTTTCACTGGTCTCCCGCTCTTCGACGTTTGCACCCTTAGATAGGAAATAATCTACTAAGTCCAACGAAAAGGAGTGCGCTGCTTTTAATAGTGGTGACGAACCCAGTTTACTGCAATGGTTGACGTCTGCCCCACTAGCAACAAGAAGCTGGACGCATTCGAGAGAGGTCTTTTCACCATCTGGAAGGCAGTTGAGCGCGGCGTCACCCTCCTGGTTTTCCGTTGTGACGCTGGAACCCGCCTCGAGTAACGCCTTTATTACTTTACTCGAAGATGTTAGAACTGCAAGCATGAGCGGGGTGTAACTCGGAAAGTCCCAACCACGCTGTGCTTTTTGGGATATGGATCCGACGGATGTTGTTAGCTGCTCTAAGTCTCCCCCAAGAGCTTTTATAGCCTGGATGGTACGTAGAAGTTCGCCTTCTCGTATAACCTCACTTCCTCTGAATGGTAATGTTGAAAATAAAACGTCGATCCTTGTGCGGCTGGTATGCTTGTTACTTAGCCTATGCAAGACGGTAAACCCTTCCTCGTCAGTGTCGTTAATTCCGACCTCCTTTGAGAGGGAAATCAGAATCTCAAATATGAAGGGGTCGTGCTGCATGGCTGCGAGGTCCAGCGATGATAGCCCCATTGTGCCAGACTCAGAAAACGAATATGCCTCTTGATTTGGACCACCGAATTTGTTCAGAATCCGAACCCTATCATCCCAGACATATGGGTCCGAATCATCTCGAATCAATACATTTGCACCATTTTCAACCAGTATTTTAATTGCACTGTGGCTGAAGGTGGCAACGGCCCAGTGCAATGGTGTTCCCGATGGTAGTCGAAAGGGATAATGCAAGAACGGGACTTCGTGTGATATCTTCGCGTTTATATCAGCTCCATGAGCAATTAGCTCTAATACAATTTCGTTTCGAGACCCCTCGTCAAACGCGAAAATCCAGTGCATACAGCTGATTCCAAAGTAAGTACATTTTATGGTAGGGCTAGCACCCCGCCGCAGCAGCTCTATCGTGACATCTCGTGACCCTCTGGCGCACGCCAGGTATAAAGGTGTCTCTCTATTTTTTGTGAAGATGTTCAACTCATGCTCCAAGTACTTCTCTAGGTAGCATGACAATTCGAATCGGGTACCGTATGTTGCTAGCCAATGAAGCTCGCAGTATGCGGCATCATGTCCTAGTTCATTGTAGTTTACTGAAGGATCTATCGTGCAGAAGATGCTGTTGTACCCCCCAGAACTATGAAAAGCCTCAAGAGAACTCTGACAGGCCGTCGAGTCCATTTCTTCAAGCCTAGATTTTGCTAACGTTGATCCAGTTGCTACAGCGCTCTCAAGCCAACCAATCAGGTGTTTTCCGACTTCCTCTGGGCAACCAAGTTTGAAGAATTCGTAGGCCACTGGGACTGCTGCTTGTGCAGGCTCATAGCCATGTAAGGCGGACACCACCAGTACATCAAGTGCTCGATTTTCGGACTTTGTGGCCTCCGGGGGAGCAAGTGTGAAAGCGAGAAACATGGCAAACAGGGTGTCGGCGGATATACTTGCGGGGCTGTCTAGGAATCGTGCATATAGGTCGTCCATGAAGTTATGAGGGATATTTGGAATTTCCCATGCCATGTATTTCTCCTTAGTTTGAGCTGCATGAAGTTTGCCGCTAGTATCTGAACGGTGGCCATCCTTTGAAAATGGTTCGTTGCTATTTGATCGCTAATTAGAAAGATACTAAGAGAGTCAATTGATCGAAATTAATCTCTACTACGTACGGATGGTATCCTTCTATTTCATGCGTATCTCGGAAGAGCTCCTCTACTCGTTCTGGTCTTTCAATTGCCTCCTCATGAAGTAACTCATATATCACGTCCGGGAGAACTGAACTCGACCACATTCCGACACTGCCCACGACATTAGTAAGCTCTTTCCTGGCGAGGCTTTGTCGTACGTCGTCTTCCTTAGCTTTTGGTGGGACCTTGCCAGAGTACAGCCAAATACTCCACACTACCAATCCAAATGAATAATTATCGGTCTTCGGCAGTTGAGTTGCTGAAAGACCCCGACCCTTTGCAACTTCTGGGGCTTGCCACCCAAGAGTTCCGAAAAGTTGTGGTATGGAATCTGAAGATATTGTCTCACCAACTGACAACCCAAAGTCGGCGATCTTCGCTACCAGAAATCCTTCTTCATCGTGAAATATAAGAACGTTGTCTGGTTTGAGATCACCATGAATGAGCCCACATTCATGTAGAGCATCCAGACCTGCCCCAATATTGCGGCATAACCAATATTTAGCGGCAAATGAAGTTTCGCTTCCATTTTCTGCAAGGTGCGTTGTGAGGTCGTTGAGGGCAAGTTCCATTACCAAATTGAGCGGTGAATGAAAGGTATAGAAGTCGACAGACCAGGCCAATAGCCGAGCTATATTAGGATGCTTGCGAAGTCTCGGGTTTGTGAGAGCTAAAACTTCGAGATACACGTCGTGCAGATTCGCTCGGACCTCGGCAGATGCTAAATTAAGCTTCAAATTGGGATCTAGCTTTACCATGGGCTGCTTCGTAGCAACCTGTATTGTAGAGAAGTGTTCATACTCTGGCGACGCCATGGTCTGTTTGTAAACGATGAACTGGCTTCCTTTGCCTAGATACACCTTGTTACCCACCATGATCGCAGGTCCTGGAAGATGGCTCCTCTGCAAAGCTCCCACTAAGATCTCCAGCGTCGTCTTCTGGCCTGCGGATGATGCGTATGCCTCCAAGTCGTCTGCGATGGACAATTCTGAATCTTCATCTTGTTGGATGCGCGATGGACGTATGCTCATCGATCCAATTGCCGACGTTACATAATTCGAGGTGGAGCTGTATATCGGGTTGATTATCTCGCGGACCATACTTGATACAGTGGTTTGCTTATCGTTTGCGTTTCGGAACTCTCATTGACACTTGCTGCATTAGTCACATATGGTTGCATTGTAGAAGCGAGGCTTCATGAACTGCAATTCACCAGCCTCACAAATATCAGCCTCACAGATATCATAAACTCTGTAAGGTTACCCCACATCTACTGGTTTGTTGCCCAGTACCACGAATTCCTCATTTGTATCTGTGGTTTGGTTGGTTGCTCAAGAGGACGAATTTCTGACGTTCTACAATCGTTACCATGGCCAGTGAACTTAGCAGTAGCGACTCAGTTGACAAGTCGGCATGGGAAGATCAACTCAACCGACAGTTAGGCTTGTCTATTCGATCAAGAACTTATGTTAGCACCAAAGTTCTTATTCTATATTGGCAAGAAGGCAACGAAGGTTTCAAATCAGAAGGCCACGAGTTGGGTCGCATGTTTCAGGAAACTTTCAACTATGCTGTCGAAGAATATGCCATTCCATCGTCGGAAAGTTATATTAGTCTATGTATAATCATCTTTCAAACTATCAAAGATATGTCTCAAACTGCGAACGCACAGAAGGGGGCTTCTTTGCTGATTATTCACTATGGTGGACATGGGGATCGAAATGATCTTAGGCACCAGAAAGAGGAAAGAAGATCTGTTTGGGCAGCGTAAGCTTCAACAGAAACATCGGCTAGGAAATGAGGAGCTAAAACAAGTTCACTTTAGGCACGCGGAGGGTGGTCCAACGCTCGAATGGTTTCGAATTCAAGACAACTTGAAATCTTCAGGATCGGATATTTTACTTTTGCTGGACTGCTGTTTCGCGGCACAAGCTGGACGCGCAAGAGAAAATCGCCATGGAAGTTTCGAACTTCTAGCTGCGGCAGCTATGGGAGTAGAGACGCCTGGACCAGGGCCAAACTCGTTCACCGTGAGGATGCAGCAGGAAATGATCAATCTTTTGCAGGAAGAAGGCTATGTGACCACGGTAGCCCTCCATCAACGACTGGTAAATCGCAAGGCTCAACTCTACGCAACGCCTTTTTATGTGACCTTTACACCTAGTAAAAATGCAATACGTCTCGAGCGTTTTGTTTCGGAATCTCCATCACCCATTGATAAAAGAAGCATCGTCACTGGACAACCACATTTTCAACTCCTCATTCAAACCATTGAGCCGTTCAATAGCTCTACTTTAGATGAGATTTGTCGCTGGCTTTGTGAAAACATCCCTCCCACAGTCACTGCAATACAGGTGGAAAAGACCATTCAAAATACAACCCAAATCTATGATATCATTGAGGATCTTGACAAAGATGACCGACCTTTGACTAGAGGACTGAGCAAACCAGCAAAGGATGAACTTGTGGCATTATGGGAAAATAGCAAGGCTATCTTGAATGAACTCCTGATCCAAGAAAGAACCTCTACAACTGGTGATCTCACTCATCTGACTACTATTTGGCCAAAAGTTCAAAGCATCTTGAGCCAGCTGAAAGTAAAGAACACTGAATTCGTATCTGCGCTAGAGTCAGGCATCATCAATTCATCTTCTCTATCTTCCGACGAAAACATCCTAGAAGAAGCAATCGAAAGCCCTTCAGCCGAAGCCCTAGGGATAGTAGACCAGTTGCGACTCAGACGAATAGTATGTTCGAAGGCCCCCTCCACCGGCATCCCCCTTAGTTCACCAAGTGATCAAGCAGAAGATATTTCGATTCTACAGGAATATAAGTTTTATGGCCCGTATACCAACCCAGCAGATATTCCAGATTTGACTGCACGAGTGCAACATCTAGCTGAACTTCTTCGAGCACCCAAGAGCGCAGCATTTCAGTCCCTGAGATGTCGAAATTGGCATCATAGCCCAATTAACGATCAATATATAATCGAGTTTGAAATCCCATCTCTATATGAAGTAAAGACGAAGGGCTGTCCGACATTGCAGTCACTGATCCAAAAGGCTCGGGGGTCTTCACGCCCATCCATGAACGACAGGTTTAAGATGGCTTCCTTATTAGCAATCGCAGTGCACAAATGGCACACTGTAGGCTGGGTGCATCAGGGGATCAGCAGTCCGAATATTATCTTTGGTGAATTCAGGGACGGCTCTGGGCCTGACTATTCAAGTCCTTTCCTTCAAGGATTTGAATTCGCACGCCCGGATTCTGATCCTTCGATAGGACGTTCTACCGACGATATTGCATTCAATGTCTATCGGCACATCGATAGACAGGGAAATTCGCGAAGAGGCCACCGTAAAATTCACGACATTTATTCTCTCGGCGTTGTTCTACTTGAGATTGGCCTCTGGCAATCCGCTAGTGATATTGCCGTACTAGTAGCAGGGAAGAAGCCACCGCCAACAGGAGCTTCAATGCAGAATAGTTTGCTGAAAGCCGTTCGCGATAAGCTAAGTCACTATGCAGGAAACTCATACAAGGCGGCGGTGGAGGCATGTCTTACCTCAAGGTTCGATGTTGTAGTGGATGATGAAAACGAAACACAACTGGCACGATCATTTCAAGAAAAAGTCATAGATGCAATTAATAAGGGCATCACAATCCAATAATTCCTACATAGTCTGATTTAGAGCAGAAAGACATGTCACAAGAGGCACCAACTGTGCTTCAGTTTGCAAATTCGAGCTCGCTCTCTCTGAAAATCCGGCCATTCTCAACACTTGATCCGTCATTGAAGCTCAAGGTATATGTTTGCGGGGCCGGCACGTCATCGACGATATATGGTCCCTGGAGTGCTCTCCCGTTTCCAGATACGACGTAAACCTCGTCTTCAATACGGAATTTATTGCCCTGCAGATTCTGTTAGCTCATGAGATAAAAACTGCTCAGGTAGTAACTGTACGGATTTGTAATCGCGAATTCGTGGGCGCCCTTCCCAGCTTTGTGGGTCTTCTGGGTCTTGAGAGGGCTAGGCATTTGGTTTGCTGATTAGTAAATTGGGGCGTCTCTGGGTTTTCAGCTAATACTAACTTCCTCTCCCTCTTCTTTAATATCATCTTTAGATTCTGATTCCTTCTTACTTTCCATTGCCCAAACGTAGAATAAGTAACAAGGAAAGGACTTTCAGGGCGTAGATTTCTGCAGTCGTCGATTTGAATGCGCAAGGTAGAAGAATAAATAGTATGCATATAGTGAGATACGTGTCCATTTATTTGGCGCTTTAACCGGGCGGCGTGGCTATGTCGAGACCGGGGAGGTGTAATCAGACCGGTATCTACAATGCGAGGCTGCATACAATACGAGGTTGCATACAATACGAGGCTGCATGCGAAGTGGTGACAGCACACCCCGGAGATCTTTCAGATTTGAAGATATTATATGCAGACGTATTCCAATATATCCGAGATTCATGTTTTTTATAATTCTATCTTACAAACAATTGAAATCCAGTGTACCAATATCAAAATGGCGGCTGCTCCAAACCCTAATCACCTCTCCCAATGTTATTCTCTCCGGATGAAGTTAAAAGACCCGAAATGCTGACTGGTACTAGTAGAGACTTTTCGTCCCGGTTATCCAAGATATGCCGCTCTCCTGAGTATCCATCCGGCATTCCACAACGTCCGACGCTTCACCCGTATGCGAATGCGGCTCCTCCTTTTAGCTCAAGATGAACTCTCCGTCCTTGAGGAAACACTCGACGACATCGACGCAAAGGAGAATTGCAAATTATTTCTTGGATGCCGTCAACGAGATCAGAACCCAGCTCGTGCACAAGTCCTTGGGCAGTTAAAGGTCTCTTTAGCTGAGTATGGTATATAAACCTTCGAGTATATTCATTGTCTTTAGATTCCGAGAAATACTAATGGTTAGACACGATGCTTGAACAAAGCCGTGGGACACTTTCACTGCCCGATGCGGTTGAGAGAGATATAAAGAGTCTAAAAAATTGGGTTGACGGAACATCGTGCATTGCACGACGGGAGACCAGCTATCTTGACAATCAAGATCTTTTGAGTCTCATTGAACGGAACGACACTGCAATCTCTGTCATAGAATCTTTGGTGGAAGACTTTGTTTTCTGGTTCGAGAATTGCTTTCGTAGAGTAAGTGCTTCAGTGATTCCGTTCCATCTCAGCAAATAATGAACAACACGTATTTAATCCCAACACTAGTGGTTTCCTT
>JWJA01005255.1:0-31995 GCA_000812885.1 Lanzia echinophila
ATAGATTCACCATCGGACTTTTCTCGGTGCATACAGGACCATCGCTCGTGAAAATCTACCTGTACAGTGTCATCTACTCCCCCAATTTCCCATTTACACGGTACGATTTATTCCTGCGGCATGGGTAAATAGCTCATATTAGAAAGTCCTAATGCAAGGTTGAAGTGGAGCGTGCATTAGTGCCCGGATTTATCTCCCAAATAATCTTATCAGATCATCACATCTTGTCCACTATTGTGTTGTTCTGACTAATTAGTGGGAAACCCCTTTGCTTTTTGGACCGATGTCGCTCCGCTGGATGCGGTTCGTATTGTGTTACGTTGCGTTGCGTTGCTTGCGTTGCTACTGGATTTCTTTGATGGACGGCGGTGTTTGTGACAGCAGGATATTTACATGAATGGCGGTGACCTGAGGGTCTCGACTTCGTGGGAGTTTCTTCACGGAAGTCTAACTTCAACTAGGGTACATCCATCGGCATCAAGTTGAATCCCATAGAATCGTTATGCTCTCTACGTTCTCTTGGATCTGGAAACATATCAATTCGATTACTTTGGGCATAGGAACTTGCCTATTCCGATCTTTTCAATATTGGAGCTGGGCGCATAAACCATGAAGTAGAGGATGGTACCCTTGATGTAATTGGCACCTGGTCATATGCAGAGCTCACTTGAGTAACCTTGACCACCACTTGCCTCTAACTCACTGCAGGAGATATAAATTAATCCACCATTATTGATATTGATATAAATAAATTCCACGTGAGAATTCACTTACGACGTGCAACAATTGTCCAATTCCCAAACAACACGGTACAAACGGTACAGTAGTAAAGAAGTAAAATTTGATTCCACACTCCACAGACTCACCGATCGGATGGAAACGGTCCCTTGCAGGGGAAAACAGCCCACCGTCAAAACGCGACAACAGGGTTTCTTCACCAGCTGCCCAACCTGTTGACGAACCAAAAACCCCGATGATTAATACCTCTCCGCTAAGAGCGGAGCTTACAAGGTAGAAATTTCATGAAGGATCCATATTGATGGTGGCCCACTTTCGGATATGAGGTTGGGACTTGAACTTGCCATCTTATCTGATCATCTAATCAGATGAAACTAAAAGAAATCATATCCAAAGTCGGTCGAGTTCTTTGTGGTGCAGACGCGTGGATGCAAGAATGGGATGAGATGGGATGGGATGCGATGGACATGGGATGATTCGAATTCTTTTACGAGATGTGTGGGATTTTTGAGGGTACGGATACATATCGGTAACCTTATGCATGATCCACGGAGATTTCGTCTGATATTTTTATACTAATTGTTGCGGATTTGACTGGTTCGCCGAATTGTAGAAAATTCAAAGAGGTCAGATGCAGAGAATTTTTATCAAATCTAATCTAATCTAAAACATCTGATCTAATCTTATCCGATTGATCAACAATCATTACTTCGAATGAAATTGTTTGTTAATGCTATCGCATCCCAGAATATCGCCACCCATCCACAACATCTCTGACTTTCTAGGCGCAAGGGGAATAGTCTTCAAGAACATCGGACTTCGTACTGGATTGGCAGTAGTGAGGAACTTTAGGACTCGGGATGACCCGCGACGATATCATCTATGAGAGCACTTGCTATTAATAACCACTCCTCGAGAGTTTACTTGCCGGTCACTTCATATGCCCGGTTCCTACAGTACGATTCTTCTATACTAATATACCTTCGGTACGACATACGCGCAATGTTTCCGGTATGTTTTCCCTCAGTAGTACGCGTTTTCCCACATCCAAACTAACCATTCAATTCATAGGTTAGTCTATCCTCAAAGGAAAATAACTCTCCTACCCCCTCCTCATCTGCAACACCACCCACCATCTTCTCTATCGATTATGTTACCTGACTCCACGACCTAGACGAAGCAAGATAAAAAATATATACAGTAATAATAGTGCGAATATGATTGGTGGTGCTAGGTTTCTGGTTCTCAGTCTGCTAGTGTGCCAGTTACAGAAGCCCCACCAGTTCTCGGAGTTGTGATGCTGGCCAAGAATCGTTTGCATACTGCGGATGCGGAGTAATGAAGTCCACTTCTGATAGTTGGGATGAACTACGAATCTTGGCGCCAATAAATGATCTACAGGGAAGCTACATACTGGAGTCTCAGAGCCCCTAGCTACCGAGACCAGTGGTCATAAGAACTGTGTAGTTGATACAGCAATATGGGGAAGTTCTGTCAATTCTCTTGGTGTTTCTTCTTTAATCGCTATGTCAAGGGGGCTGTTAATCAATATTCTCGAATGAAAATGTGAGAAGTGATAATAAATTGCATAAATCATTTGCTACTAAATGAAGGTGAAATTTGTATGTGTAATGCCAAGTTTCTAGCCATCTATTGTTGTGATTGGATAAATCACCATCGTCTATTGTCATTAATCATTGCTGTAAAGGCTTGATGGCCTTTTGAGCCTCAACGAAGTCGAAAGTACCCTGAAGATGTGTGAGCCAAACATCTTTAGGTCCCTCAGCCACCTTAGCATTCAAGGCGCCATACCCTCCAGTGAGGAAGTTATTTGGAAAGCCCGGATTGAACTTTGATACTCCATCAATCTTCGCAAGCTCTTCGTCAGTGAGGAAGATTTTGAGTGCATCCACGTTAGCCTTCAAATGCTCCACTTTTCTCCCTCCCACAATCGGAAAAACGTAAGGCGCCTTTTGAATCACGTACGCCATGGCGACACTCGTGATCAGGGTTCCCTTTTTCTCCGCTATCCCTTCCAACACTTTTGACACCATTTTGTGAAGCTCTGATGCCGGTCCCATCTTACGACCTTCCGTATTCTTCTCACGCTCCTCGTATCCCTTCTCTGTATTGAACTTCCCTTCTCCCAACGCCCCCCATGCCATGAAACCCATACCCTCATCTTTGCACATAGGAATTATGTCGCGTTCGACATCGCGTGCTGCCGCATTCCATTGGCCCTGGTAGACTACGAATTGTCTTAGACCGTGATCTCGGGCATACTGGTTTGCCTTTGCCACAACCCAAGCGGGACTATCTGCAATTCCCAGATAGAGGGCCTTCCCGGAGGTGACAAGATCGTTAAGACTTTGCATCAGCTCCGGAATCGTGGTGGTAAAGTCCCACCAATGGACAAGGAGCAAATCAGCGTATGACGTTTGCAATCTCTCGAGTGACTTTTCGACGGACAACTTGAGAGATTTCGATCCGTTGCCCCCAAAGTTGGATTGCATCTTTTCAGGATGGTGCAATGCAAATGGTGCGGTGTATTTGACGGAGATGACCATTTCATCACGGATATTTCGAGAGGAAATCCATTCTCCTATCCATCTTTCAGATTCGCCATTCTGATACCCAATTGAAGTATCGATGAAATTCCCTCCAAGGCTCTTGAAAGTATCGAGGATCTGGAACGTAGTTTCCTTGCTACATTCGCCCAATCTTTGTTTGTTTGCTTCACCGAAGTTCATGGAACCAAGACAGATGGGAGAAACTCTGATACTGGCGGTAGGTGAGAGTTGACGGTGGCGGAAGAGGGCTGATGAAGGTGGTGGAGGGGGTTTAGGGATACCTGCCATGTTGGTCGAGTGAATATATCTTAGAGAGTATCTGAATATGGGAGAGTGATGTGAAATTGTAATTGTTGGATGTGAATGAGAACAGAGGAAGTTGGTAGATTGACTTTATGGAAAGGAGAGATATTTATACCTACCTGGCTGTCATGATTGAATTGGCATCTCCGATGATCATGACAGCGTATCTCCGATTTTGATTCCCATGAACGAGTTCATAGCCTATAGTGGAGATAGACTACTTATCGCCATCCTTTCCCGCCAGTTTATTATGTGATGGAGACATGCAGTGCAGAGGGAGTTTCAACGGAGGATGGGCACGGAGCAACGGATGATACAATAGTTTACATATTGTCAGAGATGAAATAGTATGTACCCAATTCGGGAATGCTGAGATCGAGCTATCCGGCATGTTATTGGCTGCATGCCTAGTAATCAACGTCTTGTAATCAACATTTTTTTGAAGCATGTATGGGTCGGTATTCTTCATGCATGAATTGACCAATCATGTTGATTTCTATACGACGCCATTTTGGGTGGTTCTAGACTGCGGTGAAGCCTCCATTGCAGATGGGGTTGTGAACACCCAAAATCACCACATCACAATTCAAAAAATCAACACATGAAGAGAAGGAATATTGCAAATTTGACTCCTTGATGAGGGGAGTAAGAGTATGGAAAGGCTATTTCAAAATAATGGTTTTTGAATTTTATAGAAATATTTCAAAAAGTATGTCAAATATTTTGTATGATCGGAATTTCAAATTTTATATGCCGACTACCGGCATAAGCCGGGCCGGTCGGGATTTACAAGTGCCGATGTTCAACTTAACCAGCTTGGCCAACGAAAGCAGTCCTGAAGTTTTTCTTCAACAATTAATCTCAAGCTCCTCTCTTCAAAGGCTTGCTTCAATTTGAGCCTAGTCCCAGGTATCCCATTAAGAAAAGTATTTTTGATGTAATTTTAAGCATCTCCAATTGCAAGTTATAATTAAAAACATTTCGAACCATTTCTATACCAAAGTCTTTATCATACATTGATTCATTAACCCTGAAAATCTTATACTATTCATACATTCGCAGCTCTTTCTAACATACCGTCATCTACAATTTCACTCACTTCCAGCAACCTCTTCTTCAAATACCTCAAACACCTCACCGGTATCTCAGGCACCATTATTGCCATTACCACTGGCCAGCAAAGTAGCGCCACAGTAGAGACTTTAATATCTTCTCTCTGGACGGTGGGAGCTCTTGTGATGGCGAATCCTTCCGCATTTTCATCCGTCGAACGAATCACAATCGTTTTCATAATATACGGGATACTCGCACAGAAATCAGCGGCCAATTTCTCGATTTTGGATCTTGCTGATTCCTCCATTGGAGTTACATCGGGCTCTAGAAGTCGAGTCAGGGATAGAATTCTAACAATGATAGCGTTTATGTGGAGTCGGACGACTTTATATCGACACCACATTCCTGCATGTCCCTCGGATGGATATATATGGACCATTTTATTGAATATCGTGTCCGTGGATTCATCAAGATTAGCCCCGTCATCTTGAACTTTGAATGCCTTCCAATAATCCTCCATTGGGAGGTCGCGTGCCCACTTCACAAACATGCCATCCAATGATTGTTCCTTTGACAACAATTTATGAAGCCGTATCATCTCAGTGCGTCTTTCCATCACAGAAAGGCTCAAAAACGTCTCTGGGGTGCATATATCACTCGTCTGAGATTTTAATTCCGCAGCTGCAACCATACAACGATCTAACCCCAATGCGAATCCTTCTTCACCATATCGAGCCCCGTCGCAAAGCCAAACAGGTAGGGGCTTATCCCGTGTAAGACATGACCGTATCAAGTGACGACGAACCAGTCTATCCAAGTCCAAACTCGAAGTTCCAGCATCTTCCCGGTGCATACCTCGTCGTAGATTCAGCAGCGCCATTGCACCATCATGATGCGCGAAGCTTCTGGACGCCATACTTGTGATTCCCTCGCTCATATCATTCATGCGTCCCATCACCGAATTCTCATAGTGACTAAGAATGATGGTCGCAACCAAGATTTCATCCTGCGTAACCTGACCCGGGTCCTTCAAGCAAGCATTGAGTTTCGCGAGGGCGGCGGAATATTTGGCGCTCCCGACTGAAAGTGATGAGGTGGCTTTGGAGGATCGCCCGAATGTAGCGTGTGAGATGGCGAGGAATGATAGGCTAAGGGCGCTTTGAGGTGTTGATTCGCATTGCTCTTGGAAACTCAGTCCGGGTTTCTTTTTCAATATCGTGGACATGGCGATGCTTGAAACATACTGAGATTCCCATGGGTATTGATTAGGTTTGGTGTCAGTTTCCTCGATGTAGTATCGAAAGTAGTAGTTCAACGCTAATTCTTGTATGGGAAATGTAAGGCTTGGTTGGAGAAATGAGTTAGGCTCACGGATGTGCGATTCGATTCGAATGCGTGAAAGGTCGGTTGAAACGAGTTTGTTGCCTTTGGGACTTTTTATAGCGTTCACTAACCCAGTCGTATTTGATTTACTTCTTGATTTACCGCTTGGAGGTTTCTTTGACGAAGGAGTCTTCGTCAAATTCGGGCCACGAGGTCGTTTTGTGTGACCGACAACATATTGATTTTCATTCAAGAAGATCCAATCTTGTCTATCCTCAGCCCAACGACAATCAATTTTCGCCTTTCCACATCGATTGCAGATGGGATGAGCTTCATCGCACTATATATCATTGAGTTCAGTGTGGTGTAGAGGATGAGGCCAATGAATAAGACAAACCTTTACCCGTCGGGTTTTACAGGTACCACAACCTCGACTTGGGAAAGTCATGAATTCCTATGTAATCGGATCGCGAGCAAAAAATGGGTGTTACAAAACTACCATGGGAAATGCAAGGGATAATGGTGTTGATTGTCTCAAAGAAACCCCAACTTGACTAACGGACCTTTCGGAGATAATGTGCCGTAAACTCCGATAATATCTTCGTGTTATCACAACTGTACAGGGAATTTATTCGATCAGGCACACTAGGAGAAAAGAAAGAGTTGCAGAGCGTTGGTGCTTTCTAGACATAGTGCATTTCGAAAATGTAAGTACAAACAAATCGCCACCAATTGTACCTTGGCTTTAACGTTGCACTGAGGCCTTTCATCTCTCGGAGATTGCGAGTCTCACGTGTGCCCTCTCACTGTCTTTGGAAGGTAAGGTTCATCGAGATAAGTGATCTCATCATCCATGAGTGAAATATACTTCAAAGCACATGCCTCATCAAGACGCTTGACATCGAAAGTCCAAAGTCCAACAATTGGAATACATCCCTTATCCTTCACCCATCTCAAAGCTATCTGAGTCATACTACAGCCCTTCTTCTCAGCTAGCTCCTGCACGCGATTGATGATGGCGGAATCTGCGTCGGAAATGCCACCAATGCGCATTTTGATGGTCTTGGTCTTGCCAGTTTCCTCACTGTCCAATGGTTTCGACAACAATCCATGGCTCAAAGCTCCGTACGGAATTATTCCTACACCGGTTTCCTTACAGAATTTATTCATCTCTCTCTCCTCTTCGCGATAAAGAAGATTGTAGGTATTCTGCATGCTAATGAATTTAGTCCAACCATTCTTCTCCGCGATGAATTGCATGCGCGCGAATTGGTAAGTCCACATGGAGCTTGCACCAATGTAATGAACTTTTCCGGACTCAACAACATCGTGAAGAGCTTTCATAGTCTCTTCTATCGGTACAGTGGGATCAAATCGATGAATTTGAAGAAGGTCGATGTAGTCTGTTCCCAAGCGTTTGAGAGAGGCATCGACAGCCTTGATGATAGCACCGCGTGAAAGGCCTATGATTTATCAGTGCCAGTTAGGCGATAGTATTAGAAGCAAAGGAACCTGCTCACCTCCGTTATTGACGTAATCTTTACTCTTCGCCATTTGACTTTCATACATCCAACTGAAGATTTCTGGAGTTTCTGGAACCGTCCCCATGATTTTCGTAAGGATAGTAAGTTTGTGTCGTGGAATATCAAATTCTTTGATGGTTTTTCCAACAATCTCTTCGCTCACACCACTGGAGTATACGTTTGCAGTATCCCATGTCGAAAGACCTGCCAAGTGTTAATGAATAGTCCAGATGTTTGTGAAAACAAACAGTTTACCTCTATCCCATGCAGCCTTCAAAAGCTTCATTCCATCTTCTTCTCCCATCGGTCCGGGTGGCCATTGCTGGCTACCAATTCCCATGACGCCGAAGATTGGGGAAGAAACTCGAAGTCCGGAAGAGCCAAGTTGTACATATTCAACTTAGGTGGCATCGAGGCTTTTTTGTAATAATTCTGGAATGGGTTGGGGTGGGAAAGACATTGTGAAATTGGGTTTGGTTTTCTGTTAAGTTGTGCTTTGTTTGAGAGTGAGTATACGTGCGATTATGATAAATAAAGTTATGGAGAGGACATCGATATATATATGAATTGGAATCAAGAGTTCCCAAATAAGAACCGTTCAATCCAGCCATGTACTGGCTATTTGTCATCTTGGTAGTGGAAGTGGCATTCTCTACAACTGCATCGCCGGCCAAGTTACCAAACATCAACCCATCACGACCCAAAAAAATTAGATATATTCACATCTCCAATTACGTTTATTGAGCCTCGAGAGTATTTCCCAATGAGGATAATTAGGGAACTTCGAATTGTAAGCAGACTATGTAAATTACCTTAGAGCCTAGGTAAGCATTATGATGTCAAACTGGGAAAAGCGTTTGAGCCGAAGTAGGCTACTACTTTTGTAAATGAGCGCTAACCCATTCAGTAGATACTCGCGATGGAGCTTTGTAATTCTTGTGGGCCTCATCCCGAAATAGATTCACCATCGGACTTTTGGTGGACTGTGGAGAATAATTGACTCCGAACCCTGAAGCTATTAACTTGGTACACATTTAGCTCAATTCAATTGTGCTTTGTTAAAAATCGAAATGGTGCAAGATAGCACGATTGGTTCTGCAACATTTTGGGGTGCGGGGTCACCATTTGCATTTCCTAAAGAAAGTGGGGGTGGACGGGAGGGAAGGAGGAATATGGAGAAGACATTGGAAGAACAACTCCATATATCAGTGAATTCGCAACTTGATAATATGATATACACAAGCCCAATCAAAACTCATCATTCACCCCATTCCCGCCCATGTGAAAGATATTAATACCCATTCGAAAGCCCATTCGAAAGCCAAACAAATCCTCACAACTTGCTTGCAGCCTTTTCCTTAACCCTATTCTCCTGCGCCTTCCTCAACAGTGCGTACAAGGTTTGTAATCGCGGCATCTCCAATCCATGATCTCTAGCTATTCTTATTGGATTCCCTAGAATAACTTCGAGCTCCATCGTCTTTCCTTGTTCCCAATCCAGTAACATACTTGGTTTACTTCCACTCGTATTCCTCCGAGTACTTTCCAACAATTGTTCGGAAGTTGCGAATTCCGCCGGTAATGGGGTGCCTAGAACCTTCGGCGCAGTCGTCAATACTTCATCCATCACACCTTTCAAATGAATGTATAATTCTGGATCGAACGACATATCATTATTTGTCGAACCGGAAGAAAGTACAGAAGAAGGATTCATGCTCCCATTGATAGCTATCTTATGCCATCGAACCATTTGTAGCATGGCATGAGAATATCCTTGCGTATCTGTGATCCCTCCTTCCTGTAATAATCGGACGAAGGAAGCATTTCGATCTGCTGCAATCTTTTGCGACTCATTCAATACCGTTGAATCGATAACCCCAGGTAAATATGGCCCAATACTAATGCGAGTCCAGCGATTATGTTTGATGAATCCGGGCGCTGTTTGTTCTGCGCTGGCAATTGTGACTGCACTCAAAATTGGTGATGGGAATCTCTTAGAATATGGCTCTTCAACCCCAAGTCCATTCTGTATCAGAACGATTGCTGTGCAGTCTTTCACAAGTCCTTCCAATATTTCGGAATCATCACTAACATCAGGAAGTGCTTTGGTACAGACAACAATATAATCCCATGTTTCGTTGGCATTCCTGGCTTCTTGAGGATTGGGGAGGGTGCGATGTGGGGTGAACTTGTAGTCACCGAATTTGGGTGATGTGACTTTAAATCCATTCTCAACAACGGCTTTGTAGTTTGAACGACATATTACAGATACTTGTACATCGTTGACTTGCGCAAGACGAGATCCATAAAAAGCACCAACGGCTCCAGCTCCGACGATGAGGACGTTGACGGTCATATCTTGGAGACGGTTCGTGATTGTTTGTGTTTTGAGAACGAATGACCTCGGCAATGACTTCGGCATTCTTTGGGCATCAAATCTTTGATTAGTAAGCAATTGTCCCCTGAAGAATTATCACAGCACAAATACCGAGTGGTTACAAACATAGTCATGCGGCTTGGTGCAAATTCTGTCGTTGGTTGATTAAGCAAGAGTGATCCATAGATATCGTCATACTTCTAGGGATTCATACGAGCTTAGCCTTCATGTTCTTTGATCAACGACTTGGCTAGCACGGCTACCTTAGCCAGTACTTGCATTCTCGCGAATCTCCACCTCCAAAAGATAGACGATAACTAAGAGCCCCCTTAGATAGGATAAAAGAGAGATATGATCCATAGTGGGGATGACAATTTGCTGTGCAACAAAACTAGTTTAATCTTACAATCAAGATTTCTCGAATCCAATGTGAACGCCGGGTTCTCTTCAACTCCAACCTTTTAGCCATAATCTACGGAGAAAGGGAGATGATTATTTATAGATTGAAGCGGTCATACGGTTCGTAATAATAGTTTCTTATAGGGTGGCTGCATGGAAGAATGGCTTCTAGGAAGTGGACCAAGAAGTTTTCCGAACATTGCCTCCTCATCCCAATTTATCCAGATTATGGATTCACAGTCTATTCGGCAGATGGTCCTAAGTGGCGATATGATGTAGATAAGTGGTTTTGCAATCGTATATTTTAGAACCCAGATCCCAAGCTCTTCTGAACCTCTTGTGTAGTTTCGTTTCAACTGTACCTTCCAACTGTACCATTTCAATATCATTCAAAGCCAACCTCCCTCAAGCCAAAGCCGACCAAATCCCAAGCTCTCCGAAAATGCGTCTTTTCCTACTTACATCGGTGCTGCTTCTTGCGCACGATGTCACTGCTCAAAATATGCTTCGTTTCGCATGCTCTCAACTGGTAGTTGATCGAGTGGACCCTATCGTAAATCCAGGCATGGCATATACCCAACATCTTCATCAAATTGTTGGCGGAAACTCTTTTAACGTTAGCATGGATACCACATGGGATTTAGCTGCCAAGTCCACATGCACATCATGCAGCTTCCAGCAAGACTTTTCGAATTACTGGACTGCAGTCATGTTCTTCAAGAATAAGAACGGACAGTACATGAGAGTGCCACAAGTTGGAAATGGAGGACCTCAAGGGCAGTTAGTCAATAATGGAGGTTTGGATGTGTATTATATTCCCAGTGGCAAGACTACTGCATTTAAAAAGGTATGGCTTGTAACATTTCACTCGTGGGGAAGCAAATCAGCTGAAACATGTTTACAATTAGGGATTTCGAATGATCGCTGGAGTTGCCACGAATAAAGATACATCTAAGGTATCGTCCGGGAATATATGTCACCGCTGCTGGACTTCTACCAACGATAATAATTTTGTCGGCGGTGCACCCTGTACTGGTAGCGACACAGTTGAGATACCAACCAACTGCCAGATGATCCGTCAAACAATCATCTTTCCCGCGTAAGTATCTCTAAATCATTGTTCCCATAGTTTCTGCCTTCATCTCGAACCCCGATGACTAATTGAAACTCACAGATGCTGGGACGGCAAGAACCTCGACAGTGCCAACCATCAAAGCCACGTCGCGTATTCAGGATCAGGAGCTTCAGGTGGAGGAGCATGCCCATCTGCTTTCCCCGTGAAACTTCCCCAGATAATGTTCGAGCTCATGTGGAATACGTCGACCTTTGTCAATGACAAAAGTAATTGGCCTAGCGATGGTTCCAACCCATTTGTTTACAGTATGAACATCGGGTATGTTATCTTTTTCTCACCAAGCTACTGCGAAGAAGTAGTCGCTGACTCTCTATGATCTAGTGGTGCAGCAGCACACGGTGATTATGTTTTTGGTTGGCAAGGCAACACTTTACAAGCTGCAATGGATAATGCTTGCAACGGTAATGCAAACTGTGCCAGTGCAGGTATTACATATCAGCAACCAGCTACCTATAATAATTGCAAAATCCCACAACAAGCTCCCGAGGCAGTTGATGGCTGTAAGTGTCTTTCCTATACTTTACGCATCACTTTACGCATCGAATGCTCTAATAACAAGCCTTTTCTAACGGTTCATAAATAGGGCTTTCAGCATTGCCAATGGGTGATGGACCAGGAGCTCCAGCAGCCCCTTCTTCACCTTCTTCGCCTTCTTCACCGGGGTCTTCAACTATAGTTACCGTGACGACACCGGCGGCACCTGCTCCAACACCATCATCCACTGGAGGCGCAAGTGTGCCTCTTTACGGGCAATGTGGTGGTCAAGGATATACGGGGCCTACCGCATGTGCACAGGGGACGTGTAAGTATAGTAATGACTGGTATAGTAAGTTTCACCTTTCTAGAAATACCTGTGTCTATAATGCTAATGGCGACTTCACGTGGATAGGCCAGTGTTTGAGTTAGGAAGATTTAAATATCAATGGGCCTGGTATTTACTTCCAAGGGGTATTTACTTTTAAGCACTTCACGCTGGAATGCGAAGGATTTTAGTGGGAGATGGCTATTTCTTTTCCGACGCACAGATTTCTAGGACATTTACATTTATCTTCGTCATTCTTTTTTTTAAGTCAATACCTTTGAAATTGCTCTTACAAATCCATAGTATGAGGTGGAAATGGAATCAGATCGCTATATCAGAAAAGCTTATAATGTCACGCATTCACACTTCTCCACGTGAAACCCAAACTTTACAACTACTCTGCACCCTAGAAATATTCTATCCCTCACCGTATGCGTTTTCCCGCTTCCCCCAACACCTACCAGGAAAGACGGGTCGAAATCGCGACGATCTCTCGTAATAAGAGAAGCCAAGACAACTGAAACAAGTAAACAACAACTCGGTGACGCCGCATAAGAAGTCAAAACTATAACACTTGAATTTCGTACCACCAATATTAAGGAGTGTCGTTGAAATAAAATTCTTACATTATATTTGCGGAGAAGCCTGCAAATCTGCCACGTTCTGTGCGACTTAATATGCTGGGTTCGTTTGCCGTACGTATATAAGTAGTGATATTGGATGTGTAGACAAAACGGGAAATGGATGGACATAGAAAGTTACGGATTCGGTAAAGGGGAGACAAATTAGGAAATTTGGGAGTTTATCCATATTGAATGTGCCACAATTAAGCTTGTTTTGTTATCGAGAAGCTGGAATTGGCTTGCCAATGGTATAGAGATATATTAAGGTGAAATTGGGGTTAGTGCATGAATTGTGGCGAATGGGCTGCTTGTGTGGCTGCCATCAAATGACTCTTGAGAGGCTCGGTGAGTAGTCGGTGAGTAGTATATAGGTAAGTTCAACTGCCGTAAATTGCTGCAAGACTGTGACTACGAATAAATATCACTTCACTGTTATTATATTCATAATATCTTGGGATGGTATTAGTGGTCACTTCTGAATTCCAGTGAAAGAGTAAATGCCTCGTTTTAAACCGGCCCGTATCAAGACGGGCCGTATAGTCGAGCCAAGCCGCAACACAAGGCGCAATACGAGTTGGTGAAATAACCTGTTTGGCTTTATCAATACTCAATATAGAGTTTGCGGGTAGAAGGCAAAATGATTGAATACAAGGACGATGGTTGCGGGGTAATTCACCAGAATCTCCCCCTTTTCAAGTATCACACCTTTGATTCGCTGCTTCATTTTATGTGTACAGTACAAACTCATATGGCTCTGCTATGTTGATTCACTTGGCAAACATTCCATCTCCCAATCCGCAGCCTTTCCCAACCTCGTTCCTTATTATCCTCAGAGACATTGTGAATACCAGTCGTTCGAGAATTGACAAGTGTATGGACTAGCACAAGCAGTTGGGCCAGTCCATCCCTGTCCTCCACATTGTCCGTAATGCGTTTGCATTGGCCCAGTTGAGGTTGTTGGCGACGGAGTGCTTGTAGTCCTAGTAGTAGTTGACGGAGTGCTACTAGGAGTGGTAATCGTAGTACTTGTAGATGTGCTTGTAGATGTGGAACATACATTCGCCGCACCAGTACCTAGAACAAAGATTTCTCCCTCCGTAGGAGCGTCGCTAGTGATATACATACGACCCACATTATCGAACGTGATCCCTACCGGTCGGAAACAGTTCGTGAAGCTGCAAGAATTGGTATTCGTATTCCAAAAGATGTCCGTATACCCAGAACCACTATTTGCTGCAGCAACGGGAACAAAAAGACCATCACTTCCCTTTGTAAAAGGGATGCGAACAACTTTGAATCCGGTAGGTGTTGGACGATCCCAAGAGCCGTGGAATGAGGCATATAGATTTGCGCCTTGAGCATCAAATTCTCCATCTAGAGGAGCGGAATGTGCTTGCATGGATAATCTTGGAGGTGTTGATTTGCCTACACAATTGGCATCATTGAATGAAGTATTAGGAGCCTGGACTATTTGATCTCCAATCGAGAATGTTCTGTCGGTAATGACAGATGGATTCCAAACAGTAAAGCATGTGGGATAACCATACCACTTCGTGTTTGGAGTGCTGACATCGCCAATGTAGTTGAGTTCCTCGGCAGGGTTGTCGATATGGATATCTGTCGAAACGCCGTTAACGTTGCGAGCCATATCATCCGAACTATTTTCAATGCCCCATAAATTATCAGCGGGATCAATAACCAACGCGACTTCGTTTCGAAGACCATATCCAGCTTGATATCCTCCAGTGACATAATTGTAGCCTCCACTGGGAACACTAGACATATCAAAGACCTTCACGCAGGCACGTCCCGTCGCCATGTTTCCAGAAGCCATGTCTAGATTATCGTTTGAACCAACTTGCACAATCAATAAATTCGGTTTAGTCTTCGGGATCGCGAGCGTTCTAGTAACGTGGCCGTTGGTACTCATTCCCATCACCACCAAAGTACTGGAACCAACACTAACGGCGACTGGATCATAGGTCCATCTCCAGACTGAAGTGGATGAGCTTGCGTATAGTGTCTTGCCATCGGGAGAAAGGTAGATTCCATGGTTTAGATTGCTTTGGCCGATGAGTGTTTTGGATGATGAGACACATCCATTAGCTGAAAGAGTATGCGCCGTAACTCCTAATCCGCTTTGAACAACGAGAAGATGACCAGCATTATCAAAAATGATACCGCGCGGAGTTGAGAGCGAACCCGCGACTTTGGCTGCCTTCCAACCGGAGGCTAATTGGGACGGAAATCGTTGAGCAGCTACTCCCGCACAAGAAGTTGGAATCGCAGCATTCACGCATGTTGAAGTTGATGTGCTCGTAGAAGACACAGTTGTAGTTGTGCTGGTTGAAGATGGCGGAGTTGTGGAAGGAATACTTGTGCTTGTCGATGTGGTAGAAGTTGATGGTGGGACACTTGTACTGCCGGGAGATCCAGGTGGTAAATTATTCGCAACCCAAGTATCGAACATACTACTGCGTGCTGAAGCGAGGTTATGCGTCCAAGTATCGTGGCTATCATGCACATTGAAAAGCGTCGTATTGCTGGAAGGTGTTATGACGGGTTCATTGCTTTGTGCATATGCAAAAAGCTGACTTCCAGCAGGATCGAGAGATTCGGTACCGCCGTCTGATCCTACCCATGTGCTGCAGCCTTGACAGCGAACAGTGTACGTCCAATGCGTAGAATTAACACCGCTTCCCTTCAACGTAGTATAGGTTGTGCCGGCATATGCCCCTGGAATTGTGTAGCCGCTGTTAAAGTTAGTGAACCTGATATCCCCTCAGAAACAGAGTTAGGGAACATACGTAGCCCATCGCGAGGAGTACATGACATTGTTCCCGTTTGGCCAGCCAACAATCAAAGGACTATAGATCATATGTCCTCGAAATGAAAACCCAACCCATTGCTGAGATATTGGGGCGACAACTTGGAGAATGAGGTCAAACGGTGCTTTGGTGACATTTGGAAGGGCCAGGCGGAATGTTATGCTGTAATAAGGACTGGTAAATGAGCTGTAGCAGATGCTGGTGGCGGGATCGCAGTATTGACTTGTTTGACTGTGCACTACTGTTTTTGAATCAGTCCTATACATAGGAAACAGTAATATACTGGGACTAAGAATTCATATAACTTACCTGCACCAGCCATCCATATTACGCTGAGTATCAGATTTAGGAGGTTCATCTTCGCTATTTTTTCAATGGCACAATGCGTGTAGAAAGACGATGAAGCTCAGAGTGACCGAGGCGGAATTGTAACATACATAAAGGTATACATATTTTTATGATTTTTCTAAATGGGTCACCAATATCACCTGAATCGGATCCCGGGTACATCGTGCGGAATACAGGAACGAGATTATTTCGGATATTCTGGGTACTGAATTCCATCAAGGTGGCAGTGAAATGATTTGATAAGAAGAAATGATCAGGTGTCATAATTTACCGACCAAAGCAAAGGAAGGGACAGAGATAGATTGCCAAGAATAATAAATATTAAGTATTATTATAGCAAGCAGAAGTACCTTCAACAACGGTGAGTTGATCAAAATTGCGGAGTTCAACGGCTAATCCTGAGCAAGTGTTTAGCCAAACAGGTTTATTTCTATCTGAGCCTTACTTCTATATCCATTTTCCACCATCCCCATAGATTATCCCAACCCGCCACCAACCACATATCATCCATTCGTCCATCATCTATCTCATCAACCATGAGCCTACAAAAAAGCAGCAACACCAACCATCAACGCGCCAAGCATACCACCAGCCTTCAATGAACCGGCACCATTCGCAGTAATTGGTGCAGACGTAGCAGATGCCTTAACGGAAGTAGCAGCGCCAGTTCCAGAAGGCTTCGAAACATATGAGCCAGTAGAATTGCCATATCCACCAGAGCTACCCGCACCAGACACGGAACCTGATCCCGAGCCTGATTCTGCTTTCGATCCGGTGCCTGAACTGGAACCACTAGATGGGGCTGGTCCGGTGGCATAAACAGTGACCGTCTTCTCAGGAGCACACATGGCGCCAATAGTAGTAGGCTGGACGAACCAAACCAAGGGGCTGGTGAAAGTGACTGTCTCGACGACTTGAGAAAGTTTAGTTGTTGTGGCTGTGGCTGTAGCTGTAACGGTCGAGTTTTTCGTGGCGTATGCGGTCGTAGTCGCGACGGAAACGGAGACGGAAATACTCGACGAAGAAGTAGGATCAACGCAGGAGCCGGTCAAAGAGAAGGCACTGCTTTGCGCATAGATGACATAGGTGTTCGTTCCATTGATGAAGTTTATTTGCCATCCGTAATCAGAGGCGATATCACAGGGGATAGTGACGTCAATTGCGCCATCGGCCTGTGGGACATCTTGAGCCAGGGAGATGACGGTTGGGGGATAGTCTTGGAAGTTGACTAGGTAGATGGAGAAATCCGATGCATCTGTGTCGACAGAGGTCCAAGTCACTGAAGTTGGTTTTCCTTTTGCGATGGTGGCATTGGCGGTAGGGCTAAGAACAGTGTATGCAGAAGTAGCCGCAATGAGGGAGGAAATGGAAAGTAGATTAAGAAACTGCATTATGATTATTTGTAAAGAGTGAAAGTGGACAAAGCCTGGTGTAAAAATGAGTGTATAGTATTAAACTGATATTCTGAATATCTGAACAAAACTTGAGAAACCACGAACGAAGGAAATCAGCTAGCTTTTGAAGTATTTTATCGAACGATATACTTTCTTTTTAGTTCTGACCTAATTTGGTGGTAACATGCAAACGGGTGGCACATGCGGGGACTCCAATTTCCTTGAACCCCTGAATTTGTTTGCGCCAGACCAAAAGAAAAAAACATCGTGAGGCGCAGATGATATGACCTATCGTGAAATTCAGGGATTAGCATATCAATTTCATTTCCTTTGATCTAAGCTTATTTGAACTCCGAATGTATTGACACTATTTAGAGTTATCGTAAAGGTGGATATCAATAAACATAGGGCAGGGCAGTTGTCATGGGCACAAACGAACCCACCTGAAGACGAAAGTTCAAACTGGAAATGCGCAGAAGTCCGTACAGAGAAGATCGTAGAATTGCTTCGCACAACAACAGATAGTCACACAACACATGACAGATATGCTGTGCCTACCCGACACCTGGGTTAACATGTAACTTCATTAACCGAAATTATGCATAATGAATTGTGTCAAACAGACAGCAAAACTTCAGTAAGGGAGAAATATATCGTATTCCAATGCTGACGGTCAAATTTCGCTATGATTTATTACCCGCCAATAGTTTTTGCTAACCCCAGAAACGGACTTGCATGGCCCGGGGATTAAGCACAAATTGGGAGATTGGCAGCGGAGGAACCTCCGGATTGAGCTTAGAGAGAAGTATATATGATTGCGACGGGGATGAGCGATAGTGAGTGAGGAGCCAAGACTTGGTGAGATTGCGTAAATCCTTTGATTCAATTAAATCATGGGTGCTCACCGAGTAAGTTTTACAGTATCGTATATTCCCTTTTAGAGTCGTACGTACAGTATAAGTCTAGGCTAGGCTTTTGCAGTGTACGGAGGTAGGGAGCTTGGATCGAATTTCATGGGTGAAAGAAATCATGCATACAATGTCCAATTGAGCTACACAACCCCATGAACATAGCTTTACCTAGCACAGTCTTTCCTGCGGCTCCTCCCACAGCACCAATCCCATTCCACCTCATAAAATTCTCCACTCCCCATTTCCCCGCCATCACGTACGGAGTAAATCATAACAATCAAGTCTGTGGTGGATTTGAAGTCTGCATTGATAAAGCAATTTCCTAGTATGGCCATCAATATTCTCAAAGATACGGATTCGATACATACTAGTAACTATTCGCTCATTCGGACGAGACGAGGATTACATCCGAATGGATCGATTGAGCAATGCGCCTACGAATCTGATGCGATTTATCGTATATATCAAAAATATGAAATCTCAAAATACATTTATTTCACCGACTTCCATTCTGACTCAATTAGAACCATGTCCAATCTCTCAACACTCGAGGTGAAGTATTGAAGCAAGATGGTTGGTTCATGAGACTGTATCTATCTGTATTTAGGGATACGGAGCTTCGAAATTGTGTTCCATGGAGTTGATGCGTGGAATTAGGGAGTGGATATATATGGATAATAGGGGGAATTAATGGGGTGCTTAATGCATTGAGGATGATGACGGTGACGGAGAAGCACTTATACTTACGGGTAGTTGGTCCCGATGGGCAAATAATCGATATAGAACGTGGATTCAAGCTATTGTTTCGAAATATTGGAATACCGATAGCAAAATATCTTTCGTTGAAAAGGGCTCGAATTTGTTGCAGGAAACACCTCAGCCAAAAGTACTCAAGTGTAATACAGATCATCAAATACCTATATCCCTACAATCCCAACCCTTCACACAAACACCCAACCCACTATATCCTCCTCACAACAACTCCCCCCTAATAAAATCCGCCGCCCTCTCCGCCACCGCATACAACGTACTCGTCAAATGACCACTAACCTGAAAAGGCCAAATACTCGCATCCACCACCCTCACATTCTTCGTACCATAAACTTTCATATTTGGATCCACCACACCGCCAAGTTCTCGACTCATCATCGCACATGTGCCTACGGGATGCGAATTCGACGAATAAGAACTCTTGATCCATTGTCCCCATTCCGCGTCACTGGCGTTGCTTGCTAAAACATCGAATCCGGGGTATGTTTCGTTGAAGGAACTCCCCAATGGTTGTTGTGACCAAAATTCCCGCGCAAATCGTGCGATTGCGATTTGTACTGTTAGATCCCATGGCACTAGGAAGAAATTGGGATTTATCTCTGGGTATGTCATCGGATCCGCAGAAACAATATGAACTGTACCCCTCGAAAAAGGGGAGAGGACCCAAAATGCTGAGAATAATATATTAGAAGCCCCCTCTCCTACTGCCACCGTATCACCTAGGATGATCTCTGCGTTTGCGATTTGTTGCTGCGTGATGAGGTCATTTTGGATAGTGAGAAGCTCTGTTATTGCGGTGGTGGGAATGCTGTTGTTGGTGGTGTTGGAGATTAGGGCTGCCCATTCCGCGATGGAGACGTTTGGTGGGTGGGGAATTACGGAAGTTAGGGGTACGTAGGTTACATAGGGAGTGGTGCCGTTGTAGATACTGGGTCCGGTGTATAGGAGGGCGTTGTTGGGTTGGTCTTGCAGATTTTCTCCGACGCCTGGGAGGTTGATTTTGGTGTGTATGTTGTATTTTTGTAGGATGCTGTTTTGTGTTCTTTAGTGATATGTAGGAAGGATTTTGGAGATGCAATTCTGATAGCTTGAGGGTTTATGTGCATATAGTTAGATGGATTATATAGGTGAATATAGACTTACTTTGGATTTCCAATACCCGAATGTTCCAAGATCGAAGGCGATCTTAAAGAACCAGCACAAACAATCACTTCTTTTCTTGCTTCAATTACATCCACCGTTCCATCCGACATCAATACTTCGACACCTCTCGCCGTAACCGTCGTACCATTCATCCAGACAATTCTCCTCGCATTAGTATTAAGAAAAACATGTAAATTCTCTCGTTCCCGAACTGGATAATAATAAGCCCTCGCCGCATCTTCCCTCACATTCTCATCCCTATCAAGCGTCGATTGCGCAACTGTATATCCATTCATACTACCATCATTAATATCCCTATTCCACCGCACACCCAAAGCATCCCAAGCAGCACGCACCTCTGCTTGGATCGACCCATTAGATAAATCGAACGCATATCCCGTCTTAAGCGGTCCATTCGTGCCATGAGCAAGGGGGATAAAAGATGCACCGGAGGATATCTGCGCAGCGGTAGGGAAAAGGAAATTTTCACTCTTCTTGTAGTATGGAAATAGCGTATTCCAGTTCCAACCGGGGTTTCCGACTTTCTCCCATGAATCGATTTGAGATGCTGGTGCACGTGTGTATGTCATTCCTGTTGAGCTCATCGGTCAGTATAGAAACGGATTGCCGATTTGTACAGATGCCTGAGCCTTTCCTCCACCTTCTCCACCTCAATCGCAACCGCCACCATGAATCAGCCCAAAGAGACATCTCTAAACTCCTCCACCTCATCAACTCATCATCCTATTATCTCATTCCCATCTCCCCAACCACTTCCACACCCATACATCTCACAAGAAACATAAATCACACAAAAACCCACCATTAATAGTACTCGTGCCCCCTAACGCCTTCCCCGCATGATATGCCTGCCTCTTCCCACCCGCAAAGGTTTGATTAGTAGATTCATACTGCCAATCAATATCCGTATCCAGCGCAAGCGTGAATTTATCCACAGAAGTAACATTCGTATTATTTCTAACCGAATCTCCGGCTTCAATCACTGCTATACTGATGTTGTTCCACTCGGAAAGACGATTTGCAATGACGAGTCCACTGGTTCCGCCCCCGATTATGATGAAATCATATATGATGGCATTGACTTGTGTGAATATGTATGTGAGGAGTAATATTAAGAGGGGAGTTTGTGAAGTTGTGAGAGGGAACATTATTGCTTTTGATAATGGTGGGTTGCTTGACTACAAACCTACCTGTATTAATGTGTAGCTTTGTCTGACTAAGATCTACGAGGAGAACGCCAAAGGTCTAGTTCGCCTTCGGACCGACATGATATGACGACGGCAGGAAAGGAATCCGTTTGGTACAAGGGCAGTTTACCCCGCATCATCCTTGCTTCCTAAATATTCTCAAGAAAAACAACCCGAGGTACTTTTCCCTTCAAACTGTTCATTTAACAGACTATAGTACATATGCGCATCGCTGCAGTATTTCTCTTGTTGATACAAAAGATAGAGGTACAAACTCCAATACCACAAAAAGATCAGATCCTGAACAGAAGACTAATAGCCCAAGACGGTTATAACATCTTCAAATAACTCCCAAGTAACTCCAGAGAAAAGGTTCCCAGCACTCAAGAGTCATCATCTTTTGTGGAAATGAACCTTTCCATACTTATCCTCCGTGGCGTACTCGTCTGCCCGCATAAAATATCCTCTGCTAGAAGAGTGCTTGGTATCCATTCCTCCCTCGCTAGCCCAAATCGCCTCCATCTCCAAACGATGTTTACTCTTTGGCTTGTTGTCCTTAATACGCATCTTCTCGAAGAACACATAGCCAGCGTAGTAAACAGCGCTTGTATTTCCTGCACTGGCACCTTTCTTCGAGAGGAAATCATTCATCACTTTAGGTTGAATCTTCTTGCCATCAGGATATGTTTGCGCCATTTCTCTGCAGAAACCTGCTTGGGTAACGGTGGGTTCACGAAGGTAAGCACTGATCTTCTTGCGGATCTCGTCGCAGGTATCGTAAACAGGAACCGAGACATCTTCTTCGCCGTCGAGTGTGATGCTGGATACATCGTGCTTTTGTTGGATCTTTTCCTCCTCGGCCTTGCTAACCTTCTTCTTCTTTGGTGCTTTGATACCTTGCAATCTACGAGTGATTAGCGCGGGTTCACTTAAGGGCAATGCATTGAATGACATACTCTCTCTTCTTGAAAAACGAGAAGGCATTGTAGTAAACATTGCTGTTGCTTCCCTTATCACGACCATTCTGACCCATGAATGATCTATAGCTGTTGGCGTTTGTACCAATTGCACGTTGAAACTCAGTGACTTTCATCTCCCCTGATTCGATGAATGTGCGGATCTTTCGACGGATTTGGTCACAGTTTTGGTCGATCATATGAAGTCGCTCATCATCTTCATCGATTTCAGGAAGGTTTTGGGCATCTTCAATTGCTGAAGCCTTGCGCTTGGTAGATATCTGCTTCTATATAGATATTCAGGATGAATGTACAATATGGTGAAAGGGAATGGGTTAATAGCACGGTATTACATACCTTAGCTTGATCAAGCATCTCGAGAGTAGTACCAATCTTGGCTGCTTTATTGAGAGGAATTCCTCTTGGACCATTGTTAATATTGGTATCAGGAAGAATAGCCAAAGGCATTTTGGTGGTTGAATCGGTCATGATGATACTGTTGATGGTTGAATTGTATTGTGTATAGTAAATGGGAAAGTTTGAAGGGAGGGGAGAGGAGAGGGGGAAATAGTGAGACGCGGAGAGCTTTAGAAACGCGTAAAAATGTCCAAGCTTTCTATGATGTAAACACAACAGACGAACACGAGCGCGAAATCATGTGTTTTATAGGCGAACATTACTTTTATCATTTCGAGATTTCAGAAGTATTTTTAGGCATTGGAAAGCTCAATTATAGGGCTTTTAGGCTTTCGGTCGGAAAACCATCAATCTCATATCACCAAATTATACTATCAACGTCGCCAATACCATCAGATACGTGAAGTAGAATTCATATAAGAGGTATTAGGTACAAGTTGGATAGTTCAATAAGTTGATTGGAGGAAAATTGGCACATATTTTTGGGTCGGTGGTTGAAGAGGGGAGCGGATAGAAATATCGGACGAGAGCGTTCTTACAATTATCAATATTCAGGTTGGTCTTGGAGAATGAGGTATAGATGTGCAACAAAGCAAATCTGGTATGTTAGCAGTGAATATTGAGCGAAGCTTTTTGACAATCTTCAAGCGAAGTGGCTTCCTTCAGAGTTCTATTACCACCCCACTGGCTTCGCAACCAAGAACTAGATATTGCCTGCTTATTTGGTCTCACGGCCATCTCGACATCTTCTCTGAAAACACCTAATCCCTCGAATGGTCTCAGCAGCATAGTCGTGGTTAAAAGACAGCATAGGGACCGCGAGACTTTCCTTTGTTCGGGCGTGGCTGGGGGGTAAAGAAACCTCGGTTTAATTCCCTTATTTCCCACGCTTCCATCTATTACTTGACATCGATAGATTGAGTGGCATCCAATATATGAATGCTCAAGAGGATTTCTATTATACCGCGTTGCTCTAGCTTTTACTTGAGGAGACGCCCAGTTTTGCTACCTCGAAGAATCTAGACTCATTAAAAGCTCTTCCCACTGAGAATCATTTCTCAACTACATCTCTAGCCATGCTAGGATGTAAGCGCTTGCAGTCGAATGTCTGACCATGCCAGAGGCTCTCAAATGATATGATAATCTTGTTATAGGATCAATGACTTCAGGTGGAAGTTATCCGCCTGGTATTGGATGCTGCATATGTGAGACCTTACTGTATTCGTGGGCTTCGGTAATCCTACGCCCACGATAAAATCACTATCTTCCCGCAATATACATGTCTTGGTATGTTGAGCCGCTCAGAATGAGGCTGCACTGAGAGGAGCTGAAATTTAGACCATATTGTCATCTACTGGTAACTTAAATGACTACATTTCTGGGACTCCAAAGAAACTCTTTTTCTATTGCAACGATAATCCTTTTCCCCAAGGTCCAATGGAATTACAGTACACAAAACTTGACAAAGTATCATCAGAGATACGATTACTTACCCTGTTGCCTGGCGAATCCCAAGACGCAATCAATTTTACTCTCCGTCATGCGTCATTATCAATGCCAAATCTCATTCAAAAACGACGAGTATCCTTTCAAACTCTGGTAAAAGGACTTCCGAAAGGATGGTGCGCAGCCGAAACCCAACAAGATCAGTATCGGATCATTTTCCAACAAGAAGCGACGGATAAGACGTCCTGGGCACATCCAAATTCTAATTGTGACCCCCAATCATGGCAACCAATCCCAGAACTTCCACCACCAGGCTTCCAACCTGATTATGAAGCACTGTCGTATACCTGGCCTCGCTGTGATCCGCCATCTGAACATGCCCTTGTTGAATATGATCATCCATCGCATTCAAATCTGGGCAAAACTATGAGGTTCCCAATCGGCGATAATCTTGCCTTTACCCTCCGAACACTTCGTTACCCTGACAAGAGACGAACATTATGGGTTGACGCTATTTGTATTAACCAGCGCGACGAAGATGAACGTGAACATCAGGTATCAAACATGGGGCTTTTGTATAGACTAGCCAACCGGGTCGTAGTCTGGCTAGGTCCCGACTCTCCCAATAGTTTAGTTGCAATATCGACGCTCCAATACCTAGGAAGTCAATTAGAAATTGGTCGCAATAACGTGAGATATCGTTCCCCAGAAGCTACCGAGATGGAGTGGTTTCGAGCGGTATGTCCCCTCCCATACGACGACGAAACATGGCAAGCAATCAAGGATTTGCTCGACCGACCTTGGTTTGAACGTCTGTGGATATGGCAAGAAATTCAGTTGGCCAATTCCCGGGCCTTGGTCGTATGTGGATCCCAACAGATTGAATGGCAATGCCTTAGACGCGCCATTGTATGTCTCTATGCCAAGAAAAGCCTTCACTGGCCAGGCCTTCGCCAACGCATGGACGTCATCGATCACTTAACCAAAGAGCGCGGAAGCAGCTCCACCTACCTTCTCCTCAACATCAGTCGTGAGCGGCAATGCGCAGACCCCCGAGACAAAATTTACGGTATGTTAAGTATCGCTAGCCCGAAATGGGTAGCCAAGATTCGACCGACATATAGAGCAAGTGTGGATGATGTGTACAAGGATGCTTTTCTTGCCTATCTTCAACATAGCGATCGATTGGATCTCCTATCTGGATGTGACTCTTGGTGTAACAATCTAAATGGACCGTCTTGGGTTCCAGACTGGTCATCCCCGCGACCAACTTGGCCTTTATATCATTTCATGTTCGCAAGTGGCGTGTCTCGAGCTGAATATAAATATATAGCTCCAGGTATCTTGCAAGTAACTGGCTGTGAAGCCGCCCTCATCCATATCACCAAAAAGGCCATGCCCTTAGATTCTGCCGAAATTCCAGAGGCATTGAAGGGATGGGAACCGGCAAACTTACACACTGGCTCATATCCAACTGGTGAAAGTCTTCTGGATGCGTATATCACCACATTACGAGTCGGTTATTTAGGAGAGCGATGGTGTGGGGTTTCGGCGCCCGCACCCACGTTACAGTACTGGAAGGAATTATACTTGGAAAGGTTATCAGCGGCTTCTCAGGCACCACTGGATGACCTTACTGAAGATGGAGATATCCACTGGTGTTTTAAACTGATTCGTGGGCGAAAGTTTTTCAAGACAAAGGATGGGTACATCGGACTCGGACCAGCAGGAGCAATAGCAGGTAAGAAGCACCTTACACATCTCTTTCAAGCCAGCCAACAACTCACAAACTCAACTACTAACAGGTGATCGTGTCTGCATTCTTCTTGGGTGCAAAACCCCCATGTTACTTCGACCTCTCCCCGGAGAAACCTACCAAGTAATAGGCGAATGCTACATCCACGGTCTCGACGACGGGATCGCCATTCTCGGTCCATTACCCCACAACACCATCGTAAAGATCTCCAAAGGTTCTTCTGGATACAGTGCCATGCACACGTATTTGAATATTGAAACTGGCGTAGAAACACAGGCCGATCCGCGATTACCTCCACTGGACGGATGGCGCATGATGCCGCCACGGTCAAGGAACCTTGATGATCCGGCGCTGTTTCAATCGTTCAGATGCGTTTCTACGGGGGATATATTGGATTCTGATCCGAGGTTGTTGCCACGGGCGTTGGAGCAAAGGGGTGTGGAGGGGTTGAGGACATTTGATCTTTGTTGAGGTAAAATAATGCGGATAGATAGGAAACTAGATGTACTCTGAAATGGAAGAAGGAACATTTTAAGCGAACTATAAGTTACGTGTTCAGTAAGTTACCAATCTGTCTGAAATTTAGTTTTTTGGTCTGGGACTGCTCAGTGGAAGTCAATTGTGTGAGGCCACGCCAGGCTCAGCTTAATATATATACATAACACCTGCCAAATCCTTCAATCCCCAACAAACACTCCCTCCAGCAAAGCAGGAAAACCAATTAGTAATCACCGCAAATCCGCAACCAAGAGATTTCGATATGCAACAAATAGGAGGACCAAGTTACGAATCACATGGAAAGAGTGTGATTCGTTTACTTAAACTTTCAAGTTGGGTTTATGCCGGTCATTTTGGTTTGATGCTTCATGTATTTTCTTGTGTTGTACCTTGGCTTGGCTTGGTACTTGGTGCTTGGGAATATGTTAAAGAATGCTGCCGCGGATTGGATGTGAATATTGTGATAGTGATAGGGAGGGAATATATAGAGAGAGATGATTGTGATGGGAGATTTTCCTTCTATGTATACATAAATAAAGCATCTCTACCCAACCACACAAACATCTCCAATAATTCCTCACATATACACAGTAAACGCCCTCACAAGTACAAGTTCACTCCAATATTCCAGCAGACATTTTCCCCCCTACCTAACTCACCAACATATTTTCCTCCAACACCAATACATGACTCAAAAAACACCACAAAAGCCACAATTCATGACATACATACATAATGACATCACCAATGGCATAACTCTCTTTGGAACTTTGAACAAAACAGCGACAAGCCACCGAAGATTAACCTATTCATCTCTCTAAACACTGGGTAACGCGTCTTCTTGTTGAAGATATGAGAAGACTTTATGTTATACGGATTTTGGGGGTTTGGGGATAGGATGTATGTATGAGAATTAGATGATGGATGGATTGAATGTGAAAAGGGGATGTGAATGTGGGTGGTTTATGATTTAGATTGTATTATTTGGGGATATATACTAAATAACTAGCAACTTCTAATCTACCACAATATACACCCGAAAGACAAAACACAACAATACCAAACAACCAAACAACCCATATCAGAACACCACCAGCAGCATATACCGCGCACTCCAAATACCTACCTACCTACCTACCTATCTAACCAAGCTCCCAACAATTTTCTCTCATCTCTCATTGATACAATAAGAAAACCACCTAAGAAAAACAAAGAAAGTCCAAGCGCCGCATCAACCACAATCAAACCATAACCATAACCATAATCAAACCCTTCTAACCCTACCCCTACCTAGGTGCGGTCGGGTAGAGAGAACAACATACCCTTCCCTTCCTACCCCTTCCAATCCAACCCCTACCCCACGGTCCTTACCCTGGAGAAGAACTATAACCCACGGCTTATAAATACAGTACAGTTCGGACCTACTTTTACCTTACTAACTTTCATCCCTTTCTTTTATAACAAACATAGCGTTAGCCTTACAAGTAGGGTTTCAGGAACGGGGTGTTTCTTGTTGGTGGAGTTTGCTTTAGTGTTGGTCTTAGTGTCTGAGTGGTTATTATAGTATTGGTAATGTTAATTTGATTTGGGATTTTGGAGGAGCGAGTGAGGCTTTTTTTTATGGTGGGAAGAGATTTGATGTGATGTGGTATTGTAGATGGTGTTGAGGATGAGGGAATGATTTGAAGTTTTTGAGATATGTTTTGTTTTCTGGAATTGTCACTCAATTGATGAAGATGTAATTGATTAATCTTGAATAATATTATGTATTAAGGGCTGTGGTACGGTATGATATCCACATGTAAAACCACCATATTATGAAATTAATCCCATCCCTCAGTGCATAACGATTCCGCAACGCCATACCCAAAAGTTTATCCCGAACTCCGAATCCCAATCAAGTAAACTGTTGTCACCATCTCATTCCCTCACTCAGACTCAAACCACATAACCCAAACCACCACCACTAACCGCCACCGCCGCAACCAACGCATCCAAAGCCGAGCTCTGCGCTCCCCCATCCGCAGCCACATAAGGCCCACTCCAAACCGTGCCCAAACCATTATCAGAACCGCGATCATTAGCCCAGATACTATTCGCATTATCCTTAATGAAAGTAAGATAACGTTGACTGCTAGACGCCTGTTGCAATCTCTGCAAATTGCGCATGAAAACCCCCTTGAATTGGTTGCCGTCAGCACCGCAGTTCGGCTCGCATACATCATGCAAGATGTCATCGGTAGATAATGCGGTGATAGCAGCGTTTGCGATGGCGTTGGCGCTGGTCAGGTAAGCGTTATTGCCGGTCGCGGTGGCGAGTTCGACGAGGCCTCCGAGAATGACGCCTTGGTTGTAGGACCAGACTGTTCCGTTGTTATTCTCACAGCTGTCGGTAAGTCCATCGTTGATTGTATTTTGCGAATTAATCAATCCCGAATTCTGGAACCAGGTCCATTGATCCTTGGCAACTGTCGCGTAGGCGGTCCCGTTTGAAGCGCGGTTGGCGAGATGCGCACCTACGGAGAGGTAGAGTTCGTTGGAGATGGATGATACGTAGGTTTTATCTTTGCTCCACCAAATTCCACCGCCGCATGGGGTGGTGGCGCCACCTTGCATGTCGGAGAAGATATCTTGGGCCATGGTTAGATAGTCAGAGTTACCAGTAACATCGTATGCCTGGATCCAAGCCAGGGCCCACCATCCTTCATCGTCATAGTAGTCATTGAGAAAGCCCTTTGGATTAACAGCTGCAGGAATAGCAATGCTTGCAGGTACACCGGCGAGACCCGAAATAAGACCAGCGACACTCGAGGGAAATTCGGTGACGTTGCCTGGGAAATCTGAGTACATGGAGACAATGTTGAAGTCTTGTGTGACGATCTTGCTCATTTGAAGATTGGTGGCTGGTGCCTTCGTGAAAGTATTGGCCATGACGCTGGCGGCCGTGCCTTTTACTGAAGCATCGACGGCTGCAAGGTCACCTAGGACAGTAAGACAGTTTGCGGCATTCCACCATCCGGTTGTAGTCCAAAGACCGCTAGTGGTGTTATACCAAGTTTGTAGCTTATTCAGGCCAGCCTCAGCGTTGGCAGCATATTGTGAAGAGGAAATACTTTGTGAAGCTGCTATACCAGCCAGACTGAGGGCATAAGACAGAGAGATGAGCGAGGGTTGATGCATGATGGCTGAATTCAAGAAGAGCGAGAGGAGCTTGAAGAAACGCAAAGGTTCATTCGTATCGTTTCTAAGGATGTTGAAAGAGTAGATGGAGAGAATAATGTACTGTTGATATCGAGATATTGATGTAGCGTTTGGCTTCAAATGTAGTCCCTTGAGATTAAAGACCCGGAAAAGCTGTCTCAGGGTAGTGAATCTACTTGACAAGGGGATCGACTAATAATAAGGGGGCGAAGTTGAACTCTTGATGATTTGTGGGCTTTTTGAACTCGTGATCCACGGTCTGATAGCGACAGTGACGTCCAGGTAAGTCCTTTGTTTGATTCCTGACCGACTATTGGTGGAAGCAAGTGTGGTAAACAAGATCTTCTATCGTCCCAATATCGAATGCTGATTGCCTGGGGGGGCAAAAGTAAATCTCCTCCGATAATAGCCACTCCGATATGCGTGCCCCTGATTTCCTCAATTTCGATCCTAAGCTTTGTGGTATTTATAGGAATACATTTTTAAATTAGGATTTGTCCGATCTTTTTATCTTTATGGAAGAGAGCAAAGCCGATCTCCCGGATATCAAACTGAATTACAGGGAACCCGTGAAACGAGGGTCAGCGCGTTAGGTGCGTGGACCCACCGCCTGCTGCACGTCAAGACATGAGTAGTAACATAAGTGTCTGCCATTTGCACATCGCCCGCTATCAACAAACAATCGAGCAAACAATTGAGACATATTCTGGAAAGATGATGTGCGGAAAGTCGTACGGAGATCACTTGAATCAGATTCGTCACTAAAAACTAGCTCGTAAAACCAATTGAAAATCCTCCACCGGAGGATCATTTGTGAAGCTAGACGTTAACAGTTGTCATATTTACGTAAACTCTCAAAACAACTGTTGTTGATATGGCGAAGCAAACGACACGTTGGACGTTGGTAGAGGATTGTGTTGTTACCATTCGGATGGAGGGAACCGATAGCAAACTTTAGGGCTAGTCGGAAACGATCTGCTGACTCAAAACATTCAGCGGCCCGTCTCTTAACCACTTGATCTGACGGAGACTAAACATCAAATAGCGCTTCGGCAATTCACCGATAATAGTAAATCGCACTACGGGTATGGCGTTCTAAAATCTCACCGCACCGTCCCTTTCGTCCAAGTCTTTCCCCGACCTTTGTTGAAGAATGTACCGGCTCGTGCCAAGAGCATCTGATCATGGAAAGTAAAGACGTCTACTAAATTAAGTAATGAAATTCGATTCTTAGAGTGAATATTGATATTTTTATTTGTTGCTTGTCTGATTCGGACATACTGATATGTCAGGCCTCATGGCTAAATCAAACTTCAGTTGAATGTTAGATCTTTTCTAGATCCTTTTAAAGTTTATAGGTCACTTTCATCAGATTAGCTTTATTGTTGATTTCTTGCATTAGGCATGCGATCACAAACTCAAAGCTGCACTGCTGCAGAGCCAGATCTGCGTGTATCGACTCGTGTGGGGTCCGGAAGTGCGGTAAGGTTGAAGATATCTCCACTAAGGATTTATTTCTCCACTGAGGATGTCTCCACTGAGGATGTCTCCACTGAGTATTTCTCCACTATAATTCGCAGTTGATCATACAAGTAAGATTGCGCTGGGCGATTGATGACTACCGTATGAGACTGATCCAGATGATCCGTTATATCGCTTCCTGAAATTCTGTCATAATTGAGGACGTTACATCTTTGAACCCCTGGCCCACTTCCTGGAAGTGGTGATGGTCTTCGTGAGCTCCCAAAGCTTTAGTTTCTCGTCGTATATGTCATCAGGTTTGATTTCGATCTTCCCATTCGATGTCAGATATCTTACGTCGCGGACAGAGTGAGTTCCCCAGTTGAAGGCTTCTCCTTTAATGAAAGCTGCGATTGGTTGTAGCCATTCTCGAATCAATCGTTTCTCCTCCGAGGTCAGATAATCACCATTCCCGAAGAGCCAGATCGACATATCTGTTCCATGGGTTGCTCCTATCTCTTTTGGATACCTCTTGTCTACACTTTCGGTTCTCCAATTGATCCTGTATCGATGGATACTGCTCAACGGTAGCTGTGAAGATATGCCTTCGATTAACCCTCGCATTGTAGAATGAATTTGCAAATCTGAGTACAGCCTTCCAAAAATCTCGACCCACGCTTCCCCGGTCCGAATTGTGCATACTGAACTTGGCCTGTATTCTTCGCACAAAGCCATTGCGATCTTCTGAGGGTAATCCCACGAGAGACGATCGACCAATTCCTGGTAAGAATTAGGTGGAAATACCGTCTTG
>JWJA01005256.1:0-20834 GCA_000812885.1 Lanzia echinophila
TGGCACATGTAGATAAACCCCCCCCCCCCCCCAAAAAAAAAAACAAAAACGCAAAACAAACATTCCCGCAAGACATCGCTATACTCAAGGCTTCATTCACATCTTCATCTTTCCGCCACATAACAGGACCATTCTCTCCCTCGCAGCATCTTCCGAACATGTAATAAACTCATGATTGCGGTATCTTGTGATTGCAGTTTCCCCACTCATTCTCGCGCTCTCATCTATTCCTTGCTGGCTTCTGTCTGTCTGTCCGTCTGCGTTTCGGGTGGGGAAAAGGTGATCATCGTTCAAAGTTGAATTTTCGGAAGATGAAGGTGAAGTCTGACAGTTGGAAATAACGAAGTCGAAATGCGAAGATGTGTTACTTGCGAGACCCTGTGGAATTTGTAGATGATTGTGCTTTCGATCCCGAAGCCTTTGTCTTTGCATCCGTAACAGGACCTGAATTGCTTTTATTACCATTCCGTGCTTTATCAGCTTTCGCCAGTTGCTGAGTCCTTATAGCTTCCCAGTCAACGGGTGGCGTCTTCGTCTTGTTCTTGAATAAATCTGCCATTGCTGGAGATAGATGGCTGGTTTGATCGTAGATTGGATAGAATTGCTTGTTCTTGTGATGTAGAATGAGTTGCTATAATCGTGCTTTGATTTTGGTATGTATATGAGAGAATTCGAACGGTTTTTATATGTGTACCAACAAACACAAATGATGAACTACTCGATGCAGTTTCTTGTAAAAGTGTGTAGTTTTGATCTGCCCACTAGGAAATCCTTCGCTGACGGGCAATATTTTGTCCTGTTTCATGAGAAAAGAGTTGTATGAGCTGTTATTCAAGGCAGAATATCTAAATATAGGAAGGATTAATGTGAATGAGGAATAAAATCACGGAGATCACCCAGAGAGTTGATAAAGCACTAATTAGTATTGGTGGAAAATGATTGTAGAGCATCGAGATCTCAACTCAATGCTATTCAGAATCTTCTTGCTGAAAGGACTGCGCTTAGAGTACGGAGATATCTAGCGCATATAGCGGCTGCCAAGTGAATGGCAGTATAAACGGGAAGCGCCAAAAGTCCTTTCGGGTGAGGAATTGACATTCCGTCATTGCGGATGAGTCGAGATCTCCAGTTTCATGGCGCATTCATCTACATCGAGCAGAACTGTGCTTTCCACGGCGGTTAAGTATCGAATAATATCGCATCCATTACCAACAATTCCTTATCATCTGTTGGTCGGTTCCTAGGCCATTTGGATGAGGTTCAGAAGGATCCAGACTTTTTCACGGCGGCTACATAGAACTTATTTCTTGCACTGCGCCACCGGAATCTTCCATCATCATCATCATCATCATCATCGTGGGTCAATTTCTGGGTTTTTGGAATATAGGATTAGAAGGCAATTCAAGACTGTTTCTACTGTGCCCTGCACAGAATGTTCCTATAAACCTATCTACCGACCGGTATTCATCGGTTGTAAGCTTCCAAGCTGATCATGATGTGAGGCTCAGGATTTTCATGGCGGTTAGAATAGTGCATGATGTCATGGAGCAGTTTAACATGTTGGGAGGACTGCCGATTCCTGGCCGCTCCACCACAGGCTAAGAAGACACGCATACCTTTCACTGCGGTTCGAGGATTCCCTGAACCAGTGGTACTGCGCCTCAAGGCACATACCTAGATGCTTAAAATCTCAAAATGGTTGATGATTATCAAGGGAGACCTATGCAGCGTACGCTTACTTAGATATTTTCTTTCAATCTATTTCGAGTCACATATCGGCCCATATTCGCCGCACATCAGCTATGTATGTTGTTGGTAGCGATTCGTCTTGTAGTTATATAAAGACCATCCAAATCTTTAAAATATGAAAATCAGAAAGCAGCAATTCATTCATCCTCCACTACTTTAACAATCATCATCATATTAAAATACTCCTCATTTTCTTCATTGAACAAACCTCTTTTTCATACAATGTCCTCAATTTTTAAGAAGAACAAGGGCAAGGGCAAAGAAGAACCCACCAAAGAAACCACCAAACAAAAGCTCGCACGTCAAGCCAAGGAAGATCAGGCCATGGCAGAAAAAGAAGCCAAAGTCGAAGAAGCGCGGGTTAGACGCGCTAGGAAGGAGGCGGCAGAGAGGAAGGAGAAGGAAGACAAGAAGAAGGAAGAAGATAAGGCCCTCGCAAACATCGCACGTGTTCAGGAGTTAAACAACAACCTGAATCGTGACCAAATTCCTCTGCATGTAGTTGAACAGCCACAAAAAAGTAGTCGACATGGCGGACGAGGAACACATGGCTCACATGGCGGCTCAGGATCCGGGGGACATAAAACACGTTGATCGACAGTAAGTGTGGATAACTTGTATTGATGTATTAAATTTGGCTGACAAATAACTTAGGTGAAATTTCCCCTCCAGTTGAGCCTGCAAGACAGAAAACAGATTGGATTTGAACTTTGGTTTTGTCAGGGGGTTTCTTTGACGGGGCGTTGATTTGCCGGGGCGTTGAGGTGTTTGGGCGCTTTTGTCATCCGATTGGAATCATGTCAGGAAGTTCTGAAATGGGGGTTCGGCGTTTTTGAATTTGAATTATTGTCAATGTTTAAGGATTTTTTTGTTTGCAGTGAAACATGTATGTCTTAAAGTCCCATTGAGGCCATGTGTGATGATATGGTTGATGTATCTTGACAACTATGGAAGTTTGTGTTTGTGGCTGTGTTCGTTGGTGAGGGGTAAATGCACTTGTACCTTGAGAAATCTGTTGGCTCCATGATAAGACGCCTTTTGCACGTCGAAACTTGGTAATGCCGGATATCCGCTGGGTTATTCAAGATTACTTATACAACAGCTCAGCAATCCACAAGCCCACTAGAGAGTATACCAACCAGCAACTACTTCGTTGTACTTACTCTAAATACCTGGTTCCCCGAACGTGTGAAATGCCTGTGCATTGGGAGAGAATGGAGAGGTCGGTTAATATCTATAGTTAATCACTTCTACGATTTAAAATTGTGCGTAGTGGCATCAAATTACGGTGCAGATATTCATTCCGTAAGATATCCAACAGTATGTCAATCTAGCTTATCACAAGACTCAAGCGAGGGGCAGTTAGTTTTACGGGCTACACGATATAGGGGAACCAATATGACAACCGAAAATAGCCACGTTAGGCAGTCTAGCAGTCAATGCCCATTATCGACTCACATATTGGGGAGCTAGTTTAAACGCGAAGAATGGTGAAGGGAATACACTTCCATCGACCTTGTCGACACCTAATTTTCGAGAATTAGGCACCAAACTACGAGAAGTAGGCACCAACCTAGATGCCATTGATGGATTGCTTTCTATAGGCTCCAACATGTTAAATGCGCTTAATAGGTAGCTATTTGTCTTGTAGCTATATAAAGGCCATTCAAGTATATTGAAATATAAAAATCAGAAATCAGAAATTTACTAATCTTGTATTTTGGAAAACACCTCATTTTGTCATTGAACCAACATCCTTTTCATAAAATGTCATCCTTTTTTGGTACCAAGGGCAAGGGTAAAGAAAGCTCCAAAGAAAAGGCCAAACGTGAAGCTAGGGAAGATCAGGCCCAAGCAGAGAAAGACGCCAAAGTCGCAGAGGCGAAGATCAGAAGCGCAGAAAAAAAGCAGGCGGAAGACAGAAAGAAGGAAGAAGCTAGGAACCTCAAAGAGATCGCGCGCGTGCAGAAGTTAAACGATGACCTGTCTCGTCAGCAGGCTGCTGAAGAGGCTCGTCATACGTATATAGTTCCCGGTTAGTTCCAATGACAAAACCGCTTTGATATGCTGCTAATAACAACTGTATAGATCCACAAGAAACTACTCAAGGAGTTGTACCTTCCTCAAACTCCAGAGGTGGCGATAGATCAAGACGCCCACATGGCTCACATCACAAACACAAACCGACAAAGGGGTGATTGCAAATCGCGGGTTGCAAAACATCGCTATGCTGTGGATCGTATTTGAAAGTAGATGGATGGGAGGTTGATGGCAGAGTTTCCTGGAGTCTGTTCCATGGAGTTAGGGAGTTTTTGATATTTTTGGGATTGTACTGTCGCATTATCATGCATTCACACTCTTTTCATATAACTACGAGGGCATTGTAGCAAGGCATGAGTGCTTTGATTGTCCGAATCTAAATCGTTATATGTGCCAACCTCCTGAAAGATTTCAAGTTGCAATTTGTATCTCCCTTCCAATTTCCAACCCCTCGCTATCAGTGCTATTTCACAGTTAGTTAGATTGATAGGAGGAATGAGACTGCTCGGAGATATGATTAGGTTGCGTATATCTCTTGCGTCTTTTGTCTTTCGGTACTTGCACTTCGAGCTGCCCATGTCTGTGTCGATATCCATGGCTACAGCTCGTGGGTGGCTTGGTTGGGAGAACATGCGGGTCTTGAGAGTCAATTCAATTTCCCTCATTAATTTCTTGCTCAATATTTCAACTTCCTTCGCATTAGAATCAGACTCCGAACTTGTTTCGGCTGTATTCTTCGTCTTTTGACTTGGCTTACAAGTGCTAGAAGGTATTTTGAAGTCCGGTTTCTTACGATTTGAGCCTTTTGGATTTGACTTTTAGATGCCCTACCTGCCATTATTCACAAATGCCAAGAAAGGTCAAATGGACTTATTAGAAATCTTTGGGTGATTTATCAGCACTAAGTTGAATTGCCGGTACAGTTATGGCTACGTATCTAAACATTTTCACCCCTCAATCTGTTCGAATACTCACCAACATACTACATCTAGCATTAAAGGACATTCGACGCTTTTAGACTCGTCATACAAATATGATTCAGCTTCTTCGGTAGATTAGATACATACTCATCGGGTTATGAGATCACTTATTTTCATGTACTAATTCTACGCAACAAAAGATATGCATCTCATCAATAATTCAGCACAAAACAGAACGCCATGTACCTCATACCACATTGAAGTTATGAAGCTGAATTATGCATCTTTGGAATCATAACAGATGTGTCTCAATATGGAAATGCCTGGGGGGGATCAGGTACCCAAGTTCTACGGGTCTGTCTATGCACACCAACAAGCAAGCGCTTAGGGCCTACTTTAGGGCCTGGGGCCAAGTAAAACTTACTAGGCGAGAAAATAAATAACTCATAGGTGGGACCCCCCGTGGACAGAAATAGAACATCTAGATCCCATTCGATCTTCCCGACCACTCAACGAAAGCGCTTCGGGTCTGCGGCCAGCTGAAATACATTCCACACCATCAGGCAATAAATGAGTCACCCATCGAATTTTACTATACATTTAGATTTGTAAGCGCTGTTCGTCGATAGAGGTGGAGTGGCTATGCCGGCGCGAAATGTTGGTTGTGTTGGAAGACATAGCCACAATATTTTTGCAGATCCTGATGCCCTCTTTCTTTTTACTAGGTGACTATTTTTCTTCTCTTTCATATTCCTACTTATTTTGTATTATGCAAATCAAGTTTACTTATATTATGAATTCTGGCATGAATATTCGCTAATTATGGCTTATTACCAAAATCATAGTTTAACTTAGCAGCTATCGGTTCAATTCATTTGTATATTATATTTTAGAGGTACAATCAAGTGATTTCATATTGACGTTGATGCACCATGGTGAGCAAAGGCCCAGGTGTGGTCAATTCTCGTCTTTACTATTCGGCGAGCGAAGATGGAAAGGGGAATACATGTGGCAACGACACAGGCCAATTAGAATGCATCGAACCTATTTCCCATTATATTAGTATAACCAAGGAGTAGTATGTGGCCACAGATCATATTCGTACCTGCATACATTTACCTGTACTTTATCTTGTATATCCCCGTACCGTACGTCGTAGCACCGAGAATCAAATAAAATCCACCACCCCGTCACACAAATCAATCCTCATGATCATAATCATAGCTTCGGAATATATATAGCAAGACGGCGAAGTCTGAATCCCGAGTTTGGCTCTATTTCATTCACGGGTTGATACTTTTCCTGGCATTTCTTGTCCTTGATCATGCTACTGGGGAGTAATGCACTATTACTGCGACTACCAGTGTTTCTCGGTCCCGTATATGCTGCACGTATTCCTATGCGACAGTGGATGTCCGTGACGTGATAGTACTTTTTACCCACCATTTGAAATTCACCACATTCCAGCGCACATACATATCCTGCTAACAGTATATCAAACTGCATGATGACCGGAATCAGATCTCCTTCTGATATAATCTCTCTCACGACAACTTATAGTGACCTCATGAAAACCACTCTCACCATCTCGAAATCAAGTTCTAACTTTACAGCTATTAGTCCGGAATCTAGACCATCGTGTACCCAGCTCACCCAATCCCCCGCGCTTGAACAAGACATGCACCCCGCCAAATGTCGTACAACCCACCATGCCGCCATGCCACAATTCCACAGACCTACAAATGAATAGATCCATACTGTGGTTTCCACAACTGACAACTCGTGGTTCCCAGGTATTCGGGAGCAACCCACGATATTTATCCTTGATTTGTACAATGATCTCGAAAACAATAAATTCAGTCATGATATCCACAAATCTTCACAGTATTCATTCATCCACTTCCTCTCCCACATATAATACTTCATCATGGCCCCCGGACTCGGTATAATCAACAGCCTGCTTCCTATTCTCGGGGGCGGAGCTTCTACCATTACTACCACCACCACCGTGGCTGCACTTTCATGCGCACCATCCTCGATATTCACTTCTACCATATATTCTACCATTACTTCCTCCGTTGCTACATCACTTCCTACGTCTGTTCCGACGAGCACATCCTTCATAACAGTGACTCTTTCCGATCCCGCTCCTTATATTTCGGGACGATCGACTTTGGAAACGACGGCTACGGATCCATTTGCTGCTCCGAATCCGACTTATGTTTTCCCAACTGGTGCTCTTCCTTCGCCTACTCTTGTTCCTGAGTTAGTATACTTTTTATTCTTATTTCAACACCTTCGATTTCAGATTCTATGTGTATCTTTATCCTCACATTATCATATTTCACATCATGTCTCCAAAAACTAGTTTTCTTTCTTACTTCCTTTCGTTTCCCAATAACCTCCCAATTAACACATCCCTAGATTCCAAATCACCCTCGCCCGCGGCACCAGCTACGATCTCGGCGACGGCCCCTTCGGTTTCCGCACCTGGATTGCCTACACGGGGGGAACCTTCACCGCCAACTGGAACGGCGGCGTCAACGGCACCATCTATCCCGGACAAAATAGTTTCCTGACATTAGCGGACAAGGGATGTGGTAGTAGCGGTACACCTTTATGGCAAGACGCGAAATATTTGTTGGAAACGAGTGATGGTGCATATATCATGTTGCAGGCAGAAGGAGTACGTATCTACTCCTCATTTGCCCCTTTTTCTTTGAATTTGTTTGTTTATTGCGGGGTATTTGATTGATTTGAGTATCTTGTGCAGTGGAGTTATAACGGTACATCGAGGACGGTCATTCGTTTGGAGACGGGGGATTCGAGGTATTGCGATTTGTCGTATGAGATTTATGTTTCGTCTATGATTAGTATTGATGATGATTACCGTGAGTACAAACCTCAGTCCTGACCGCACTTTGGTAACAGAAGTTCTGACTGACGGTTTGGGGTTTAGTTGTTTATGAGGGTTATCGGGTCGAATGAGATAATCCGGTTGACCAGAAAATCGTGGGCGAAACTCCAGAAAGATATGGGCGTGGTAGAATTTCATTTCTGATCAAATGCATATGATTCGGGTCCAGAGGTTTGTTACGCGAGTAACACTGGAAAGTTGTTGATGGGGATTTGAAATTTTCGCCATGCGTATCAGTAACATCTGAATTCTCAATTTATCATACATAAATTAGTGGGAGTGTCAAAGATGACCACCCGTATTCCCAGTATTCCACCAATCCTCCACACTCCCCATGCCATCACCCCTCTGATGAAAGAAGCTCTCAGCTAATACCGCCAACTCATCATCCGAATAGTGAAATGGCGGAAGAATTCCCTGTTCTTGTCCTTCCTGTCCCTGCATTTCCGTACCATTATTCTCTATATTCAACACAGCCGTATTAACCGAACTCGGGCCCGAGCCCTCGAAATCCTGTCTATCTACTCTAGTAGGTTCCGGTAACGATGACGCGTGACTTATTTGTCCAGCCGCAGGCCGAAAACCAGAATACAATGAGACTCCGAAGAGTCGATTGGCTGCTGCGGGTATCTCGCTTGATGAGGAGTATTCTAGGATTTCCCAGAATTGACCAAGGTCGATTAAAAGACTGCGGCTGGGTGTTTGAGGTGGTGCATCGGATGTGGTATATGTGTCTGAGACAGTATCACACAGGCGCTGAAGTTTTTCCGCCTGTACTTATTGTTAGTATGTTACAGTCGTCTGGCACAGTGTATCTTACCATGCGAGCTACATGTGGCCATTCTTTAAAGTCTCTGATGAACCTCAAGCACTTATCGAAATTATCACGTTTTTGTTGTCTCACAATTGGATCTTCTGCAAAGCTTTCCTGTAAGTAAATGGTTGCAATGATCGCCACGCAGTGCGCAAGAAATGGGTCGGATACTTTGAATAATTTGGCTTCGAGCATATCGATATACCGAATGACCCAATTAGCATGACAAGAGATAAGATCCGAAACTTGTTGTAAGAAAATCTCAGGTATCGCAGACTTGATGTTTTTGAGACGAAGAGATAATAAAAGAGGATTGTTCAGAAGACAAAGATTGGTGTGATATACGAATTGGACGAATAACCATGGGCCCCAATAGTCTCTATTTGCTTGTAAATCTTCGCTTGACCTTTGAGAGAATTTAGCTGATTTGAAGCGATGGATCTGTGACGTTCGAGTTTCAAAGTCCATTTGCTGGGCCATAATTAAAGCGTAATCGGATTGAGGAGACCACGGAGGTAGAGTACTTGGATTTCCCCGCCGTCGTGCATACCGAGTGATCTTGAACCACACCTCACTGAGCTGTATAGCATATGCCACAACTCCTTTATCTTGCGCCTCAAGTGTGGCGAATTCTGGGGAAGAAATGCCCGGAGTTTCACCGCTGGTGAATTGGCCTGGGCTCATTGGCTTTCCTGTTGTCTCTGGATACCAAGGGAAGTTATCCTCTCCAGAAAAATCTACGACGCTGAATTCAGCTCCATGTAATCTCTTCAGAAGGAACAAACTCCAGAAACAACGCCGGCGTTCTTCTCGTGCAATTTCTGGCAAGGCAATGCGAGATTCGGTAGTCAGTCCAGCATTATGGGCTAAACTCATAGCTAGACTACTATATACGCTTGCTTGGCGCGTGTTTCCATCTATGAAACTTTAGCTGCACTTCTTTTCTCGGAACAAGAAACATACTGGTAAATTCAACTAAAATTAGAAGACACATAGCCTGAAGTGTGGAGAGTTCTACTCTACCGCCGAAAATTCGCGCCGAGATCATCGTACGAGCTGTATCGGCATAACCATTTATCAAATCTGCCTGATTATGACAGACACTATCATCGTCCGAGAAGCGTATAGCTAAAGCCATAACAGAGAATATGACTTCAGCATCGCGATCTTGGAATGTGTCCACAAATGTCCTCCGACAGAAGAGAGGAAGTGGTTGGCAATCGCAATAAAGCATGTATGTTTTGGCAATACTATACAGAGTATCGCATGGCGGTAATTTGCTGGAATCAAATAAGCATAAGTGTCAGCAAAATTGAAAAATTACACACCTGCTTGAAATTCTTGAAGTACCCGGCGTTCTCATCGAGTCATGATTCGACCGGACAGGAGAGTCTGATATATGCCTCGAAGCACTTCTACTCATGGATACCTGATTTTCCAGAACTTGCGCAAGTTGGGCTTCGACAGTTTTTAGTCGGTCTTCCTAGTTTAGTCTGTCAATATAGAACTGGCACAGAAAAGTGAGTATTTACCAAATTTACATCACTTGGCGGTGCTCTCCGGTGAGGAGTTTCCAATCTTCTCGGCTCTACTGGCTGACCTGGAACTGTCATCCTCTCAATCGATACTCTCTCGATGACATTATTTCCCGCCCCACTCTCATCTCCATAATAACAATTTTGTCTCAATCTCGCACAGTGCGAGCATACAGGCTTTTCACCCGGACATCTTGTCTTCTTTCGTCTGTGAACTCAAATTAAATCAGAACTCGACAAAAACATTCACAACCTCTATTAGTCTTAAGACCACCATTTCAACCTCTTATCTTCCCGCTCAATTCATGCCGCAAGTAGAAGATTACGTACCGACAAGGCTCACAAGCTTGGCGAATACGTTTCGCAGGACGTTCTCCGGACATCGAAATCTGACCACCGGCACTTTCGATGAAATATGTAAAAAGACGGAGGTCATTCATCTATCAATTCTTGAAATTGATTGACGAACAACGGCACAAAGGCGGCCTGCTGATAGTAGATACGCTAGACTCGCTAGATATGCTACTAGGCTAAACGTGGTCAGATTGAGTAGGGATTCCCGGCGGCAGGAAGACGGGTGGGGTTGACGGTATTTATCCGGATATTTGTCACTTCATCATATATATATTTCCAATCTCCTCAAGATGTGACCACAAAGCTTGAGAAAACATAATCAAGATAGAAGAAAAGTTAGATAGGTATTGAAATGGTTATAATTACTCCTTCACTCCTAAGCATAAATCAAGTGAAATGCTCAATATAAAATCACAAACTAGCTCTCGTCTCCTCCTCTGCCAGTGCCCCATAAACTTTACTCCTAACATCTTTATACATATCATATTCATTCATCTCTTCGATCGTCAACTTTTGCGTCTCATCCGAGACCTTATAATTTGGGTTATTCGTATTCGACGAGAACCCAATCCTCTCATTAATATTGACTCTAGCCCTTGCGCTTGCGGCTTGAACCCGCGAAGCTCTTGGTTTCCGAGTTTGTTCATATACTTTCAAACCCTCACTAATGCTTTCCTTCGAGTTGGCGAATTCGTAGTCGGGTCCAAAGATTATGCCAAGTGCAGCCGCATCTTCAATAGCTTGGCATGCGCCTTGACTTTGATCGGGCATCATGGGATGCGCTGCATCGCCGAGAATACAAGTACGGCCTGCTTGCCAGTGGGGATAGGGTTGATGAACAAAGAGTCGCCAAGGCTTAACATCCGTGGAGTTGCGGAATAGGGCGAGAAGTTCAGGGTCAAGATCTGGAAATGGCTTGAGGATGTCGGCTACAGTGAGCGTGTGGTTCCATCCTTCACCCGCGTGCTCACTTTCAGCTGTTGGAAAGAAACAGTAGAATGAATGCACTTCTCCTGATCTGCATGGCGAAAATACGATCTTGTGGATTCCTTGTCCGCCCCAGAATTCGATAGCACTGTTGGGTGATAAATCGCGAAGTCCAAGTCTCTTTGCATCTTCTGTCTCAATGATGCAATGCAAGCATGTAGACGTAGACAATTCCCTATCTGGTATTATGCCGAGTGTCTTTCGAACTTGCGAACCGATTCCATCTGCGCCAATGATCAAGTCGTGTTTGGCCTGAACGCCGTTTTCGAATGTAATGATACCTTGATCGTGATCGATCTCGCTGCACTTGTGGTTACACTTCAGAATTCCTGGAATGCCGGAATGGTTGGTGCCGCAAGCTGAATCCATCAACATCTCATGCATGTTGACTCGGTGGAACATGTTGTACACGAATCCCCATCGATCCTTGTAGTCTGCTAGGTCGTATACCTAGGAATTGTCAGAATATGTTTCACAGATTTAAAAAAAACTCGGCAATAGATTCACGTACATTTTGTACCTCGCCCGTCTTCCAATCATGCGATATCAACTTTTGTAAAACCACGGGCTTTCCGATTGGAATATTCACGCCCCATTCTTCTAACCACCTTGTGCCGTTCGCTGCACATGATATTGATGCACCAACCTCTCCGGCAAAGTCTGCTCGTTCGTATATAGTAACTCGATGTCCGGCTTTTCGTAAACTTGTGGCTGCAGCAAGCCCTCCTATTATCAAGGTTAGAGAATTGGAGTTTATCGAAGAACAACGGATACAAACCTATTCCGCCACCAATGATAGCAACATCCAACTCTCTCCACGACTTCTCTACTGATCCCATTTTGAAAAGAATAATAAGACAGAAATTTGTTTAAGGGTATCGACGAAAGCTGTACGACTAGAAGTAAATTGGAGTGATATAGTTGTATAGTAAACCAAGAGGAACTGGAATCAAAAGGTCCTTCCTCTGCGCACTTTATCTCACTTCACAATGAACCATTAACTTACCAAACAATCTTACCTCAATGATATCTATCAGTTCCGAGATAGGTAAATTACGTTCCCAAGACCATATCACAGTGCGAAATCTATCAATAGATTACCCATTGAGATAGGAGGCGTCCGGAACGTCCTCCGTGATGAAGGCCGAAATGCTCCCATATCCGTTTCCGTATCTAATGATGTTCAAATGTGGCGGGGACATTGATGAAGGTGGGATGAATTGAAATTGATGTGTTTACGAAAGTTTTGTTGGCGGATTCGAACTGGCATGGACCGGTGGGCCAAGTCCGTGCTTATATAACTATCTCCGCTTCCGATATCTGACATCCGCACCCGTACCCGCCTTTTATATCATATTTGCATATTGAACGAGTCATGTTTTCCCATGGCCGGGCCGGTGCAATTGGTCTAAATCCTTGTTAGAAACATAATACAAGAGAAGAACTTTTTGATAGGGCTGCTGATACCAGTTGAAGTGACAAGATCTGGAAGCAAATGTCATGATGGATGTCAGAGCAAACTCATTAGAGAAGGAAAATGGAGGTTTTGATATACACGAAGAGGAATTTCAGTATGGACAAGATCATGAGTTACAGTCGGTAACTGTTTACTCAGAGAACCAAAGAGACAATTCTACCACATCTAAATTATGGCTAATGTAAGATATCTCAACCCATCTGACCAGTGATCACCAATGTTTCTTCTATTTCATGTATCATCACGTTTTAAACTCTCTATCGTTACCGCTGACACTCTCCAGCTACATCCACGGGGGAGCATGGCGTGACCCTCTTGTAACTTCAGCATCCTTTCTTCCGACCATTCAGCGTCTTCTCACATCTCCTGAGTTTTCTGATGTGAGCCCTAAGATCGCCTCCTTTGCATCCATCAACTATCGACTTTCCGCCCACCCATCTTTTCCACAAATCCCAGCATCTACACCTACACAGACCTACCGCAACGCAAAACATCCCGATCATATCCATGATGTATGTACTGCTCTATCCTTCCTGCAAACCAAATACAAAATCGAAGATCGGTACATGCTTGTCGGACATTCATGTGGTGCAACATTAGCCATGCAAATCATTATGGGTAAAGATTTTCTCCAGTCTTGCGGCATTGAGCCTAAAAGCTTGGATTTCAAGCTACCGCAATACGTCCTTGGGGTAGCAGGAATCTACAACCTCAGGTTGCTTCGGGACACGAACTCCCATCCGGCATACAACGAATTCTTAACGGGGGCATTTGGAGCGGATGAGAAGGTGTGGGATGAAGTATCGCCAGCAAGATTTGTAGGATATAGTAAGTCGTGGAAGGACGGCAAGGTGCTTGCATTCGCGACTTCGGAGAATGATGAGTTGGTTGATGGTCTTCAGATTGACGAGATGATCAAAAGTGTGAATGGGTTTAGTGATAGCAAAGGCGGTCTTGTGAGGAACTTAAAGGATGAATTAAAGAAGGAGCACGATGAAATATGGATGCAAGGGGAATTGGCTGAAGTAGTAGGAAAGACCTTGAAACTATGCGATTAACTTCACCATGGCATTTATTTATTAGTAGGTCCTAGGTAGTAATATCTCAATGTTGGACAACTTCAGTATCAAGTTGGAAGTCGCAAGTCAGATTATAGGCTCACTTAGTAAATTAATCCTACCACCCAGCCTCGACAGCCCAGCCAATGAACAACCTAGTAGAACTACCAAGGCCGTGTAACGTCACAATACTCAAGGAACTTGGTAAGTAACATCATGTAAACAACGAAACACCCAAGAAATATCACAATTCGTCGTCTGCGCCAAACCATACCGTTTGCAAATTATGGCGAGGTTAAGATTGAAGTATCTCAGTTTTGCTTTTGTCAGGTGTTTATCACGACAGTACCCGAATCAAAAATACTATAAATATATTACTTCTACTTCTACTTCCACCCAGAAACCTTTGCGTCCTGTTACTGAGGATGACCGGAATAGAATCTATATTATGGGAGTAACGCCCGACCCTGTTTTCATGGCAGGCATGCTGGCACAGCATTCTCATCCAGTCACATTCCTAGTTGACAGTACGAGCGACTTTGGTCGTTTTCGAGATGAAGGGGGGAGAGTTGGTATCGCGTTTGATGGTCCAAATAACAAAGTAGAGCGAAGTATTTTCGTGGATGGTATTGGAATGGAAGTTCTGCCCCAGGAAGGACGTATGTATGGTTGTGGGCTTGGTAGCAGTAAAAAGGTCGAAAAACACATACGCTTTGTTACTACTCTCGACCCCCTCAATGATTTCGACTCAAAGTACCTCGAAATATATCCTGACAAACTTGAGGATAACGTTGAGTCACCGGTAGCAAAAAATGAGAAGAGGCTTCGAATTTTGCAATTGGATAATACTGAGAGTCGTCCGATTATGAATTTGATCTGCAATTTACCAGACGCTTTGCTTGGAAATGCCATTTCCGCCATCACTCATCGACTAGGACGAGACTCGAACGTGTGTGTATTCTCGAATGCCATGGGCATAATGGAGAATCTCATCAAAAATCATTTTTCTCACACAGCATCGCGTCCAAACCTTTTTCATGCATGGTCCCTTTTTCGAATACAAAATATGAACGGCAATCTATTAAATGAAACGGAGATGGATGCAATAAAGTCTTACAAGATATTTGAAAGGGGTATCAGATCACCGAGTATTTTCTACGTACGATCAAGGCCCTTCATGATGCCCGTAGCCACCAATCAACTCTTAGTTTCACCGATCATCCTTTCAAGACAGGACAGCCCACAAGATGTTAAAGTACGCCGAGGGTACTTCACTTACATTCTGGATGTATTGTCCCAATCATTCAAAATGAGATATTTCACTCAGACCGAAAGTCTTGAATTCCGCCTGAAAAAGGTTATCACAAATGAATTGATAGAGTTACTTAGTCTGGAATTCGAAGTGGCATTTGCGGACTTACTTGCCACTAAGGAGCGTCAGATTGTCGCTGCGAAACTGGTTCAAGAAGCATTTGAGGTTATCAAGAGAGATTCCCCATCCGTAAAAAATGTTCATATGATCGCAGGATGGGTCTTGAGGTCTGTACATAATCGAACCAACAGTTCTACGGTCTCAAAATCATTGATTCATCTTTACGAGGGACGAAAATTGAATATGGAATTTACTTCGCAGTGGGTAGTCAAACGAGGAAAACAGCACAATCCTCCAGTGCGCTGTCCAGAGCATGAAAGAATCATACAGAATGCCCACAATAAATCAGCATTTCATAACAAGCAACTTGCAGAATACTTAGAGAAGGAGCGGGAGAAGAGGCACTTAGAGAGAGATCTCCAGAAAAGGCGTGGTAATGATTCCATGTATCAAAAAGTACACACACCAAACTTGCGTCATATACCAAACGAAGCCAGCGGGCTCCAAGAGACTGTCCGATTGGACAAACTAGGCCGAAAGAGGCTGAAGAAAGAGGAACGTATCAAACAGAGTCTAGGAAAGCAGGAGATGCCTGCTTACCATAGACCCAACATTCAAGGACTAGGTAATCTGAGGGGAATCTCGCCGACCGCCAAGTCTGAGAAAGATTAAGCTGTCGTTGAAGCGCATCATGAAAAATACGTTGATCTACAAAAACAACAGTTTTTTGCAAGTTAGCCACTGATAAGACACATATCTCTTCTATGTCACTTGCAGTGCGATTTATCCGCTCAACATCGAGGAAATCACCGATTACACCATACAGAGATCGGACTCAAGTGGCTAGTTCGCATTTGGAAGACAAGAGATATGCATCATTGCACAGACAGACGGGTCTACGTACCTACCTAAGGGTGTTGGTGCACAAGCAGTGTCGTAAAGTATTTAGCTTTTGACGAGGATAGATTGAGGGGAGAGTAAAATGGCTACTTTCTAGTTCTAGTTTTGATCAGGGCTGAACTCGACAATAAATGAATCAAGGTTCCCCAATTCTTCAAGCCCCTTTCTGGCTTCCAAACTCTTTTTCAAAGCCAATTCTCGAGCCTGCCTTCCACATTAGCAGGTAATCAAATAAGAGTGCCCGTACTTCATTTAAACTTACATCATTTCCATCCCACCCTATCATCCCCAGAAACTTCCTTTCCTTCAAGTTCACACTAATCCCACTGAGACATTTCGCACCACCAATAGCTTTCACCATTTCCTCCCACCTCTCCTTTACCAAAGTCTCCTTTACCACATCATCCGCAAGGTCAACTCTGAACACCTCAGAAACCGAAGAAGTGAGTATATCAACAGGCGCTACATCCGACTCATAAACTTCAGGGCTTGGTGGTGCAGCAGAGAATGGCTTAGCTAATGCACCGAAAGCTTTGAATCCATCGCTCTTGATAGCGGCCTCAAATGCCTTTGGGTCATCCCATTCTATATAAAGTCAGCGCAACACCTCTTTCGCCGAAATCAGGCAGCAATTATCCTTACCGAGTCCAAAAACTGGCTGGAATGTGGTGTCGGGTATGGTCTCGTTGTTTCGGGAGGTCATTGTACCTATAGCTTGGATGCTAGAGTGGCCGGTTTGCTGGACGAGGTCGCTGATGAATGGGAGCATGGCATGATAGAACCCATGTTTTGCTTCGGGTGTTTGTAAAACACTAGGAATAACGATTTCGATGAAAGGCATGTTTGTTATGTGGACTTTTGCCTGCGTTTGTGATGGTGATCTGAGTATGAATCGATAGCTTTGACATGTCGGAGTCTGTCGTATTTATATGGGAAGTAGCTTGTAGTATAGGTAAACTCAGCGATAAAAAAGCGGAGATGAAATTGTTGAGTTTTTGATTTCGTGCAACCCGTTAATTCTTCGCATTTTGGAATGAAATGACTCTTCTGCTTACTGATATGATGTCTTTGAGTTTGGGTTAGGCATGTAGTTTGCGGAATTCCTCCATATGAGCATGGAGAGCTGGCTTAGTGACCTATGTAGGTGTTAAGATTCAATGCAATATTATTAATTAAGATTTGGAAATCGAAACCTTTCCAATAGGAGAGTGCATTTTCTCGTTGTGGTTAAATCGTTACGCGGGTGGTGGATGCTGACCGCAGGAGGCTGGCGTTGCGGAATTCCACCAGCGAACCCCACTTACCGGTATGTTAGGTCAGAAAGGTACGTATATGCAAGTCATCTTGGTGACCCATGCTTACACATCATAAAATATCGACTACACCAATTTGTTACCAGATAATCTACATCAATAGGACATTTATAATTGGAGATCTGAAGCAAGAAACCATCTTCATCTTCATTAATCGTATTCAATTGTTGATGAGTTGACAGAAATAGTCATGGATACGATCGCAATATACAGGAGCAAGACACGAAAGAAGTCGTGTAGCAAATGCGTGAAGGCGAAGAGAAGATGTGATTTATTATTACCGACATGTTCAAGATGTTTGGACAGGGGATTAGATTGTATTTATGTGAGTACTCACTAGCACATCGTTGAGGTTCTAGTTCTAGACAATGTGACGAAGGGATGAGAAAGGGCATGGCTGAAAGTATTGATGCAGGTGGATCGTACCTCCAATAACCAATCAACAAAACCGTCACAACGTCTGAAATCGAACTCCGCAGCTCAAACGGTTGGTTTAATTACAACGCCTCACGGGAATTCCGATTGTCCAACTAGGTCCAGTGCTATCACGAAGACCACGAATCACAGCATGCTGAATATCCCTGAAGTGGATTTCCACGCCCCCGAGCTTGATTTTCTTGGGTCGTGGAATTCCACCGATCCCATATCTGCCCCATTTGCGGATGAATTACTGTTCCCCGATGTATACCCTATTTTTACTGATTTCTCATCTCCGACATTGCCATCTCCTTACTCATCGATACAAGTTACACCCCAAATCGTGATGAGCCCTTTGCAAATCACGTATTTAATTTCGCAAATCAAATCGTTTGTGTCAACATTTGCAACACAGGCCCATGCCCCTTTTATACATCCGGTAAGCTACTCGGATCCAGTAAACCTCCCCGCGGCCTACACAGACGTTCTTTCTATATGCGCCCTATATACCGTCAAATCCCCACAAACCTTTTCCGTACTCGAATCTAAGCTGTCTCAGCTTATCACCAAATCCAAAAGCAGTCATTTCTCAGCCAAAGACTGGCTGCTCGCGGTGCAAGCCCTCATTTTATACCAAATCATCCGTCTATTGGATGGTGATGATCAACAAAAGCAGAATGCCGAACGGCAACTACCTTTGATGTTGGAATGGACAGACAAGCTACAGGAAGAATACATCGTGTTACTGAATAGGGGCATGGTTTCAGAGAGTCATGATCCCGCATTCCTATCGTCTGAACGATGCTATGATCACTATATTCTGATGGAATCTATTCGACGCACCGTTATGATGAGTACCTTCCTCCAATGCATGCACAAAACACTACAAGATGGTTATGTCGGCGCCTGGCTCCCTCGCCTAGCACAGCTGCCCGTACATGTAGGCGCAGGAAAGCTATGGGAGACGGCACGCACTATGGAGAGAAAAGATTTGGGGACACTTTGTACTGTCGAAGCGCGGTTACAGGTTGAGGAGGTTTATACATATGTGAACTGGGCGGAAGGATGGGGGGCGGGAATTGTACCGGCCGGGGAAGGAGACGGAGAACTCTACGAAAGACTTTTGTTGGTAGCGTGTTGGCAGCGGGGAGAAGGTATGGAAGCTAAATTGAGACAGTGGACGGAGGGGTATGACAGTAGCAGTAATGGCGAGGAATGGTGAACTGAGGCTGCTGATGGGTTGAGATTGTGATGGACATTGTAATTTTGAGTACGCATGCCCACTTCCCATATTATGTTCCTTGCAACATTTTAATTCTTCTGTTCACTTCGAGATCTGGTCACTGCATGAAAAACTAGGTCTGAACTATCAGCTAAATTTCCTGGACCAGACAAGCTATGATCGGTACTCTCTTGACGGCTTGAATTTACTTGAAGGCCAAGTGGTTCTTTTACCACACCGCATCACGTCTTTACCGTTGCAACCGGGTTATAATTGACTAATTAATTTTGGGTACAGCCACGATTAAAGAATATTTTCACTCCACTCATTCCAAAGTAGCCGTTGGGGTAGATGAATAAACACTTTCATCCCAGATAAACGGCGACACATTGACACATTGTACAGAAACAAAAATCAATATAAGATAGTCCATTTTCCCTACAACTAATTACATGAAGTCAAAGTAACCAAACAGATCCTACATTAGTATACGGCCAACAAGACAAACAGTGTCCTATCTCATCCAGACTAAGCAGATTCGCACCTCTCCAACGCTTGATTAAAGATCTGTACAAAGTTCCACACATCCTCATACGTATTATATAATGGAACAGGCGCCACTCTAATCACATCCGGCTTTCTCTTGTCAGCAACAATACCAGCCTCCTCTAACATATCCGATAGGGTCTCCAATCTACCCGGTTTCAACAACACACTCAGCTGTGTACCGCGCGCAGCTGGATCTGAAGGTGTGATAATCTGGAATGCGGGATTGGTACTGCTAGATGATGAGAGGAGTAAATGCTCGAGATAAGCGGTTAAATGCACGGATTTGCGTCGGATGTCGCTCATGTTTGTTTGATTGAAGATGGAGAGTGCGCCACATAGAGATGTGAGGTCGATGACTGAGGGGTTGCTAATCTGGTAACCGGATGCGCCGGGCGAGGGTCGGAATTCTGTGAGGTTGCGTCAGTATACATGTCATTTCTCCATTTCCTTTTCCCCAAAAATTAGAGAAGGATTAAGACAGGGAACAACATACTATTATCCATCAAAAATCGACAGCTCTGATCACCCCCATACCACCCCATCAATCGAGGCCTGTACCTTGGTTTCTCATCACCCTCCACATACTCCACTTTACCGTGTCTCTCATGCACAAACATTCCCGCAATAGCACCCGGTCCCGCATTCATATACTTGTACGTGCACCAGACCGCAAAATCCACATTCCAGTCATGTAATTGCAACGGAACATTACCCGCCGCGTGAGCAAGATCCCATCCTACCATTAGTCCCTTCTCTTGCGCATAAGCGGTAATTTTCTGCATGTCAAAGAACTGTCCAGTATAGTACTGGATTCCTGGTAATAATAAGAGAGCGGCGGAATCAGCATGCTCGTCGATAACGCGCAGGATTTTCTCGGTGGGGATCTCGTATGTGCCTTCATCGGGACCGATCATGATCATAGAAGAAGAGGGATCATAACCATGCGCGACGTTTTGCGACTCGATGGCGTAGTGGTCGCTGGGGAAGGCTTTCCATTCCATGATGACTTCGTGTTTTTGCGCGGTAGTTAGGTAGAATGAGGACATGCGGAGATGGAGATCCATGGTTAGGGAACCCATGATGGCGACTTCGGAGGGGAGGGCACCGACTATAGGCGCGGAGTGAGAGGAGGCGTGCTCGGCGAGGAGTTGCCATTCTGTGAGGGGGGAGTCGGTCAGGTTTCTGAAGTGGCCGTGTACACCGATAACCA